>JAQMYF010000027.1:39130395-39142724 GCA_030014195.1 Neosilurus mollespiculum
CATTACAGAGGCATGGTGGGATGTATTGATCAGTTCGAGAGGTTAATGTGTTGGAAAAATGAGCAAGTGTAGAGATGCAAGATCTGAGTGGCTTTGACAAGGGTCACATTATGATGGCTAAATGATTGGGTCTATTTTTCTCCAAAAAACAGCAGGCCTTGATGGGTGTTCCTGATATGCAGTGGTAAGCACCTACCAAAGGTGTACGAGGAAGGACAACCTGTATGTTATTTCATCTCAACACCCTGTGTTCGTTTTTGTTCCTTTGTAAATACACACTTTTATGTGGATATGTGGATGGATGTTTATGTGTTTGCATATACAGGATACATGTATGTATATGTGTCTATATGTGTACACATAGGTATGTGTATATATGTGTATGTAGGTATATGCACATATACAGCTTAGTGTAATTACCTTAGTAACTTAGATTTCCATTGTTCATGTAACAGTTGACAATAAGGATCTCTCTCTCTCTCTCTCTCTCTCTCTCTCTCTCTTTATCACAATAAAAAAAGGAAGGACAACCAATGAACTGGCAGAAGTGTCATGGGTAGCCAAGGATCATTGATACACTTGGAGAGTGAAGGTTAGCACATGTGGTCTGATCCCAATAGCACAAACTGCTGAAACTGTTGATGCTGTCTATGATAGAAAGGAGTGAGAACACAGTGCATTGCAGCCTGCAGTGTATGGGGCTGCCTCGCTGTAGATCAGTCAGGTGGTGTTAATATTAATGGCTGATGTGTATGCTAAAAATTCAGAAATTGAGATTTCCTCATTCCTATAGGTTGTAAAACTCATTAGAAGAGATTATTAAATGTAATTACATTACTTTATAAGTACTGTAGTTTTATGTATCGCTATATTTGCATATATATATATACACACACACACACACACACACACACACACACACACACACACACACACACACACACACACACACAGAGAAGCCAGTGAAGAACAATCATTCCAGTTTTGAAGCGCTAGTCATCGAAAGCTGAGACAGGTCGGAGTGACCGTTACAGCCTCCTCATTTTTGTCAGTTTTACGGGAAACATTTGTGGCTAGTGGATGAACTAAATGGTGACAATGGAGGATTTCTTCTTTCATTTCTATAAAGCTGCTGCTGAAATGCTGCACATTGTGCATTCATTTCAATCATATATACGTATACACATATACACTACAGTCCATTGGTGTAAAAAACAAATGCCCACATAGAAGACTGGTACGTCTATTTAGCCCTGACATTGCGTATACGCTGTAAACGGCTATAAGATAATAACAGGTTCGCATCTATAACTAGATGCTTTCCCTTTGACCCACTTCTCCCCCTCCTTCAAAGTGGTGCTCATGTCTGTGGGCAAAGGGTCAATGCTATATTAACTGTGCTGGAATTATGGGTCACACTGGGTATAAGCAGCACTAATCTAAGTCGTTAGTACACTGGAGTGTACTCCAAGAGTGTAAATGAATAATGCTATCAGTGACGACAGAACGGGAAAGGCCATCTCATCAGCCGATGACAAATTTCCATTAGCCCTTACACTGAGATAATATGTCGGAGAGATATAAAAGGTCTATATTAACACTGTACATACAGTACCTGTAATTGGGATTTTGGTCTGTACAATAATTTGTGGGCGTGGGAATTTTATTAATTGCCATTGTTATAATATTGTGCTTAACAAAATATACAGCGGATATAAAAAGATTTACAGGAACACTAGTGTTTGGAGTGTGTACACTTACCAATCACACAGACTGAGTCAGAATGATGAATTAGTAATTATGTGCTTAATCATCTCAATGTCCACATTTATCATCACCACATAAGCACCGAAAACAATCAACTGTGCAGCCATATCCCTGACGTAACCTGCGAAAGTGGGCAGTTTGCCAGAATCACATTAAGTCCCAAAACATTTATTCAACATTGAAAAAGTGTTTTCTCTTGTAAACATGTGTTTTAAAGCTCCACCAAAACCTTTCAGAATGTTGGAATATCTGAGCAGGAGATATCATTTTAATCATACAATATTTTAATACACATAAAACATCCTGATCAGCACCAGTCGTCCCAAATATCCTCAGTGTCGCTTCTCAAGTAAGTAGCGACTCTGCAAAAAGTGAATCAGTTGCTTATTAATAAAATCACACATAAGTATAAGTTCTTAGAAAGGTCTCATGCTAAGAGATTGGTCCTGGTCCTTCATTCTGCTGCTGAAATTAGCCTGCTCCTAACTCAGCCTGGATTAGCCACCTCTTTGTACAGCAAAGACTAAAAACAGATTCCACTCCCCTAATCTAACCCACCCAAACTGCACCCTTTTAATCCATGGGATTAGTCTAGTATTTCTACACATGTACTCTGCCACTGTCCATACTCTGCACCACAAGGAGGCAAAGGACAGACATGCGAGTGACACTTCACATCTCACCTGAGTTCGGTCAGAAAAAAGATGAGCCCTGAGCCCAGCTGTTATGAAGCAAATGGTAAAGTTAAACACACATCAGCTGGGACAATTTATCACACAGGACATTTGAGGAAAATGCATCTGTCCATCTTAAACGGACTGCTAACAACCAGAGTTCATATTCCGTTTTAAACAAACCAGCTCCTCTTGTGTAAAAATAGACTTCCCGCAAATGCATTAGATGTTAAAAAATACTAGATTTAGCTCAAAAGAATAAAGTTCACTGAGCTATGAGCTGCTGTCGGTTTTGAACGGAAGAACAGAAACATACGGCCAGCCCTCACTTAAACGGTCTTTAGTCTGCAGCTGTTTCCTAATCATCTCCCCGAGGAGGAAGTGCAAGACAAGCCAACGCCCAGAACCACAGCAAGAGGGCAGCATGAGTCTCTCCCTTCTCTCGCCAACCCCAACTTCAGCTGTCTCTTCATCGAACTTGCTGAGAATCACTAACTTTGATGTTCTCCTTAAAGAAGATCCCAGATCAGACACAGAACTGCAAGAACTCTCACACTGCGCGCCAAAGCCAGCAGTTCAAAGTCTTAGACATTTGAAGAAAGCCATACTGGCATCACCTCATTAATCTCCATTTTTTCCATTATAGGACGGAGAAAAAAGAGAGCATGAGGGAGGAGGTGTCAACAGACAACAATAGCTGGGAATGGCGCAGCCTCTCTAGTGTGAGCCAGATGACCAGATCTTTCTTTGCTCCAGTCAGGCCGCGAGACAGATCAGCAGGAAGCCTGGGTGAGAACAGCGAAAGGCTGGAAGCCTCATCCCCTACACACTCCTCCCTATACATAGGCTTTGACTAGAGCAGTCATCCAGAGAGCCCACAACAAACAGGTGTTCAGTTTCACACACGCGCTCACACACCCGCACTCCCACACACCTCCCTCACCCAAAGAGCAAACTGTTGGGGAGGCCACTCTGTAGGCAGCTGCAGCTATAATTATCCAGAGGGCTGTGGCAGCAAAGGCTTTGTGTAAAAAGTTTGGCTGAAGGAGGCAATGAGGAGAGGAGGATGTGAATTATTTATGGGAGGCCATCATGTGGGAGGGAAAAGATACCCACAAAGAACTGCATGGCCAGCAGATGTATGCGGACACACAGACAAAATATATATAATACATACATACATACATATATATTAATATATGTATAAAGCAAATGTGAACAATTCTTTCCCCCTCAATATGACATATATACACACTCACACACACACACACACACACACACACACACACACACGATGAAAATGCAAGTTATGCATGTTTACTGTGCTTCCATGTATAATGTGTAACCACTGGAGTAGGGTAACTTCTCACACATACTGAAGAATCGGCAGCCTTCTCCATCTCACCTTGTAGGCGTATCATTTCTCATGTGCAGCATGAAGCTACACTATATATCAAACATTTTGGAAACACCTGACCATCACACCAACATCTTTTTCTTCCCCAAACTGTTGCCACAATGTTGGACGCACACAATTGTGTCTGATGTCTCTGTGTACTGTAGCATTACAGTTCCCTTCTCCGGAAGTAAGGGGCCCAAACCTCCCCCTTGACAATGCAACGGTGCACAAAACACACTCCATGAAAACATGGCCTGCTAAAGTTGGTGTGGAAGAACTCGACTGGTCTATGCAGAGCCCTAAACTCAACCCCACTGCATGGGTATAAATCCTCACAGTTGTGTAGGGACAGGACCCAGTTATCTCACTAGACATGTTATCTATCACTCTCATGCTGTGTGCAAGATTATAAATACTTAACACACATACAGTACATTTCTCCATATCTTTGCCAAGTGAACGCTCCATTTGAATTCTGGCACAGACCACAGCCTCTAGACTGCTAACTGACCATCACCATGCACTATGTTCTATCTTACCAGTAAAAACCTTTCCAGTCAGTCACTCATGACATTGTGATAGAACCCAGGTGATTCTTGAAACTACTTTTTTGTCACTTGGAAACAGTTCTGATCTGGTTGGAAAGTGACGAGAAGGTTCCAGGGTATTTATGCCAAATTCTACATCATATAGTTACACTTTACGACTTTGCTGAAGGTGCAGGAGTGCACAAGAAGGTTTCCAGATTATTTTCACAGGAATAGGACAGCTAATAACTCCAAAATCTTCATGTGAAAAGTAGTGCACTGTGTTTCTCCCCCTGCAACAACTGTCAGGAACGATTCGTCTAATCAGCAGCGGGAACTTGGCTTTCCCCTTCCACTTGCACTCCCTGTCAGCTCAGTGATATAGACTTAAGAGTCAGTACAGTGTAATTCACACCGAGAAAGGGTTGCCCCACATTCACTGTGCTTATTGCTGCATCTGCTTCGTCTAACTTCTTATTCTTACAGGACGCCACACTCCACACTGCGCTGATCAGTTCTGTTCGCTATCAGCCAGAGTAGAACACAGTGCTTTGTTTTAATCAAGCGCTAATACCTGTAGCTGTAAGTACAACACAATTAGCTTAAAAATATGACACGGACGTACCTATATAGGGGCAGTGGTGGCACACTGGTTAAGGCTCTGGGTTACTGATTAAAAGGTCGGCGATTCAAGACCCAGTGCCACCAAGCTGACACTGGGCCCTTGAGCAAGGCCTTTAACCCTCAAATGCTCAGTTGTATAAATGAGATAATAATGTTAGTCTGCTAAATGCTATAACTGTAAAATAAAATGTAAATACACATACCATAAAATGGGCAGCAGTGGCTCAGTGGATAGGGACCTGGGTTACTGATCAGAAAGTTGGTGGATCAAGCCTCAGTACCACCAAGCTGCCACTGGTGGGTTCTTGAGCAAGGCACTAAACCCTTACTTGGTTTTTGGGTTCAGGTTAGGATTAGGTTTAGGTTAGTGTTAAGGTTAAGGTTTTCGTTGAGATGGTTAAGGTTGGAGTAAAGGGCCTAGGAAATGCATGGTGTCCGTTAGAATCCCCATAAAGATAAAAGTAGAAAGTAGTGTGTGTGTGTGTGTGTGTGTGTGTGTGTGATTTTCTAAGGGGTTTGCACTTATAATCACACAGCAGTAGTAAAAGCAGCAGGACATATAGACCTAGTGACGAACGGTGTATAAAGCTATAGTATGGGCTAAAGTGATGGGTAAAATGGCAGATGGGTTTCGGCTGATTTCATATTCAACAAATAATATTTTACTCTTTTACTGCTCAGAAGAGTTCTTTGATGAGTGTTAGCACTAAAAAGCTCTCAAAAAAAAAAGAGACTTTTCATGGAGTGATGGTGTAAAAGATCAGTAAAGTGACTTACCTGGTCGTGTTGGTTCATGGTGGAGAGGCAGAGAGCAGAAAAAGAAGAAAGACAAAATAGTTAATGCCTAATTTGGAAGAATCAAATGTCTGGTGCAAATAAATAGCTTTATTAGCTTATTAAGGAGGATCATGCTTATGTTGTGGCAACCAAATTATAAAACCTACAATAAGTAATAATGATGTTTACACAGGAATGCAGAACACAACTACTTGTATCTCACACACACACACACACACACACACACGTTTAAACTCAGATAACAGCAAATTACAGGGAAATGTGTGTGACACAAAACAATCGACTCTCAATCTCTTTCACTCAAACTCTCTTTCACACACATGCATCTCTCTCTCTCTCTCTCTCTCACACACACACACACACACACACACACACACAACTCTTTCTCTCACTCTTTCACACACACAGCTCTCTCTCTCTCTCTCTCTCTCTCTCTCTCTCTCTCCCTCTCTCTCTCTCACACACACACACACACACACACCTCTCCGCACAAACATATAAACAAAGGTGCATGATAAAAGAGACCTGCAGCTTGCTCATCACTACAAAGGGTCACTGTGTGTGCACACATAAAAGTGGTTAAGATAATGCCCTTCCAGGTAGACATGAAGGAGCAGGAGTGGACATGGAACAGAGACAGGTCCAGTGACATGGACAATGACACACACACACACACACACACACACACACACACACACACATACACACACACATAGGCGCACAGGTAGAAACGAACAGAAAAAGACACACATACATCATTCTAGTCACATCACAGCTCACATCATACAAAAGACACATACGCGCGCACACACACACACACACACACACACACACACACACACACAAACTTTTGCCTGGTACTGTGTATATTTCACGTACTGTGATATTAAAATGAAATATTGTGTATATCATGTATGATTATATAAAGAAAACGTACTGTATGTATTTGCCATGTCTCTACCTGCCTCTAAACACACAGCAATGATAAGTTGTTTTCTGCACTCTATCCACACATCATTTTAAGTGAAGTAAGAATGTTTTTTTTCCCCCTCGAAAACTTAATACTGCATTTGCTTCTTAATATTTCATGGTTGGAGTAGAGTGACAACATGGGGTGTACATCAGGTTTACTTTTAATTCTTCCTGAACTGGACTGCAGCAGTTCCGCTTCCTGAGCTGAAGGTGGTGCTGCGCCGTGTCACATTATACAGAGTCACCATTACCAGCAACCAGGCCTGCTCACTTAATGGCACTTTTACACAGCTACACTGACAGAGTGGCAAGGGGCACTCTAACCAATTCAATACCTCCTGTGAGCTCTATAGTGTCACTCGTCTGGTGGAGAAAACAGGCTATATTTCAGTACCAACACTTCAAGCGCTCTGTGGTTCAATGGTTATAAGATGAACAATTATTATTTATTTACTGCGTTAACCATAGCACTCTGATAACAGCCACGTATTCTATGGCTTTTCCCTCTGAGGTGTTTTTTTTAAAGAGTCCTTTATTTGGAAGATATAAACATGAATCTAGACTCTTGTGACATGACAAAAAGAGAGAAGAGAGGATGCTTCTGACTTCCTGAAAGGCGATAAAAGTTTTAAGGAGGGATCTGAATTAAGACATGGAACAACACATCGTCATGTCAACACCAAACAGTAGTTCTATTGTTATCGATTGTTTATTGCTGGCTTTGGCACTGTAGTACATTGTCACTGGTTAATAGTGGAGTTGTCTCATTGAAGACAGGAAGTCACAATAAAGGCACATAAAAGAAATGTTTGTTTTGTCGGCATAGTGGCACCATAGACTTCCTCATTTATAAACCACTGAAAAAAGAAAAAAACCAACAACTTTGCTACAAACACAAAGAAAGTTGTCTTTTTCCCAAAAACAGGATGGTGGGGAGTTACTGGAATTGGGAGGTGGCGTAGTCATGTAAGGAAGACCTCTGTTTTGTGCGCAACAATCCAAGTCTTTGTTTAATCCCAAGGAGACGCTAAGCTTTGCGCTGGGCCTGTTTCGAATAGCAATTAGTGAAAACTTGCCTCATTCCCCTGGACCTGTCTGGCAACTGGAGTCTGGCTGGATCACTCTGTGGAGCAAAGAGCCAAGAATCATACATACAGTAAGTGTAGCCTTCCTCAAAACAGTGACTTTTGGCTTTGCCAATAACTAATTCTTTATGTGATGCTTTCGCAATGAAATGTCAGCTTCCTCTCATCTGTCTGTCAATTTCTCTGTGCTCCAGCCCACAAGTACGGATACATATGGATGGAACAGCAAGGATACAGACATGCACAGCTGCAACAAATCACAATAAAAATACAGCTTAATTTTCCTTTAAATAGCACCTTTCATCAAACCTCCTGTGGTAGCCAGGGCCTATGGCAGATCTGAAATTGAACACTTAATCGGATGCATAATGAACTGCGTCTTAACCAGCAGCTATCTCAATACGTCTGGACAGCAGACAAAGCGCAACCAAATACTAGTTTAGGCTGTGTGCCACAAGCTGAGGCTTTCTAAAAACAGGTTTTTTTTCCCCCAAGTGCATGTTATTTATAGATGACTCTGCAGCATGGCAGTGACATCACACCACACATCTACAACATATACACTCTCCTTAAGACTGAGTTATACATCTGTGTCCACTCTATACCATAGGTATCAGTTCATCAGCATGTGCATGGTGAGACAGTCATGCTTGCACACAAGGTGCGCATCTCCTCTAGGAGGTGCTGTCGTATGAAACACACCATGATTTACTTGTTTAATACATAAAAGTAAGAATAATAGAAATGACATATCCCCCCCTTCTCTTTATTGCCGAAATCTAAAAATATTAAAAGGCACAACTACACAGCTAGTAGAAGTAACTTGCAAGTAGAGATGGGTCGATTGCCGAAATTTTGTTTGGGTTTCAGTTGTTCTTATAAAAAGTCCGCATAAAAAAACGATGTACACGGTGTTCCAGTTTAACTGGTTTTCATATTAACTGGTGACATTGGCTTGCAGATGTTTACTTTCCACTATTTCTGTCTGCATTTTCCGTACATCTGTTTGACTTCTGCAGAGTCGTCAAGACTATAAATCTGATTCAGAGTTAAATCTGACAGTTAAAATAAACAAGGTCGGTTTCAAACCCGAGCCTGTGGGATAAAATACTCTGTCATGTACCAGCGCGTCTCCTAACCACCTGTGATTCCACTGCTGAGGGAACCATGAATAACCTATAGTTCTGTTCTCTCTCCCAAAAAGCACGACTATACCAATGTGTTTATTAGTCCCGACTTAACATGGCTCTCTGTGTCATCTGGTGAGAGTAACCCAGTCTGGACATTTAATCTTATTTTATCCCTCGCATTGTGCGGTTGTTTACCGCATGTTGTTTACATGTTAATATGGAATAGCTCCAGTCTGGGTTGGAGTGTGGATCTCAGTAAGGTAGGGAGGCTACATTTTTTTAAAACATTCTATTCACTTTTATGTAAACATGCATCATTTCACATTAAATATTATATATTTAGTGAGAGAAAACGTATACTGAGTTCCTATTCTAGCCTCTGATGTTTTGCCAGTATTCTAAGATTCTAATAAAATGATTCAAAGTTCTGTAGAATTTGACACTTTTCAATGGCAAACTTGCAAACGAAATCGAAAAACTGGGTTGCAGGCAGTAAACTGACCCGAACCCAAAACTGATTTATAATTTCAGAACTGGACATCTTTACTGGCAAGTTTGATAAAGAAATCTCAAACGGTTTACGAGTTTGGGCCCAGAAGTGAAATTACATAGTTTTCCACATAGCTCATCTACATTTCAGTGAAGTCATGGTGGAATATTAAGTTTCCAGAAATATGCTGTTCTCAATAGCTTTTCTACAAACGTTTTCACTGTCAGTAAAGGCTAAATTGCTCTGAAACATCTGCCTGACAGTTAAAGTAACACTTTCTGCAGTTCTGAGGTCATGTTTCTGTGGGTTTCAGTGTAGCGGTGTTAATCTGACCAAGCGGAAGATTAGCACACAGGCACAATGTGTACTTGGTGAAAGATTACTGTAATGTCCAAATTAGTTCTCTATAAATATAAATAGTGCAATATTTCAGATGCAGTCAGTCTGTACTGATTAATAATCAATAAACAAATTTCAGTATATTCTCTGGTCCCTGGAGACTTTAGTGCCTCATTATTCATCATTCAGCATGAAGCCCATGTACAACCGATGCACATTATTTCTACATTAAAATGTGCAGTGATTTCTTTCAGCTTGAAATTGATGTGTCCAGATGGAGACCAGAACTTTGTAAGTAAAAACACCTATTTATAGAATATATTTATTTAATAAATAAACCTTTAATAAATCTCTTATTCTAATCCAACGGCATATGCTTTCTTCCTATTTAACATACAGTATGTAACAGTTTGACTGAGATCTGCACACTGAACTTCATATATGTTCAATGACAGGAAAAGTTTTCGTATTCATTACACCTTATCTGACTTCCTGACATATCTCAGACAAAGCATTAACAGTGGAAACAGTAATAGCTGGACATGCAACAATCTTTCAACAAACACCATGGATAATATAACAAATAGGCCGTGTATGGGTACTGGTTTAAAGTACTCATGCTCATCTTATGATATGTTCTATAGTACATGGAAGGCCTTAATATCAGAGCCGTTTCTAGGAACTCTGGGAGCCCTAGGCAATAGGGACATGGGGGTTCTCTTTGACCTATCAAGGCGCAACTACAACCGCCCTCACACCACGGTTATGAATACATATAAATGTTATTAAAGTTATGTACTTAATTTTAATTCTTTACACTTGTACAAGTAAACAACAAAATTTTAATTAAAAAAAAGCTCGTAGCAAAAGTAATAACATCAAACTGATTTAATTCAGTGTAGCTTGTTGTGACACGTTTGTCACTCACCACTATTTAGTTTTTTCTTCTCTTCTTTACCAGTGCTTTCTTTTCGCACTCACATTTGCACACATTTCTGATTTTTGTTAATTTGCTATCAACTAAGCCACATCACATCAGTGTTTTGCTCCCTGCTGGACCTGGCATACATCGCTGCAGGCTCTTTGACTCTGACAACAACCTAGTGGGGGGCTCTTACGTCGTTCGCTGCAGTTTACCACAACTTGGTGTCATTGCTGTGTAGCTCTATCAGCTGCCCATTGGGGGCCCTCCTCCTAACACTGGGCCCTGGGTAGTTGCAATCCCGTTGCAATGGCTTTGTTTAATATTATTTTCACAACTCAAAGAATTGATATATATCCATTATGAAATTTGTGTTTTGACAGGGACACACACAAAATTAATAAAGATTTAAAAATTAAGCAATTTCAATATTAGCACAGAAAAGCATCAGCTATTAGAGCTCAAAATCCCGTAACCTTGATTTTGACCTTTCAAGGTCACTGAAGGCCAAATAGGATTATGCCATTAGAAAGTGTGTATATCGTCTTCTATCTGTCCCTCACTGTACTTATCGGTCTATGTGCTTTGTTTCTGAGATATAATCAATTTCACTGTAACATGGGAAATGTCATGGAAAACTTGACCTTGCTCTGACCTTGACATTCCAAACTCAGATCCTCTCTGAGACTCAGGTTGGGTAGAGTCCCTTAAGTTTTGTGAAAATCCTTGCATGGGTGTGGTCAGGATTTTGTTCACAGACAAAATGACAAACAGACAAACAACCACTGATGATTACCAGACATCCAAAAAACTCTGTTTTGTGGTGAAGATAAAGATTTTATTGAAAAATAAACATTTCAGGGTGTAAACACTGAACTTCTTCTTGTTAAGCGACATCACACCATCTGATAATTAATTATTTCCTATAACAGGACATTTCGTTTAAAAAATAGGGGGAAATTGTCTAATGACGATTAACGAATGAGGAGGGACAATAAAGTGTTGTCTGATTTCACAGTGTACAGGATTCAAGAGGTTCAGTGTCAGATTGTAGAAATATAAATATATTGCAATTACAGACCGGTGATACACGATGATGTCATTTTTTATAAAACGTCGCCCCATCCAGTCTTAAAGAACAAAAAACTTTCTAGTTAATTTTAATGTATCCTAATCATTTATACAGTGGAGCAAAAAAGTATTTAGTCAGCCACCAATTGTGAAAGTTCTCCCACTTAAAAGATGAGAGAGGTCTCCAATTTTCATCACAGGTACACTTCAACTATGAGAGACAGAATAGGGGGAAAGAATCCAGGAAATCACATTTTAGGATTTTTAATGAATTAATTGGTAAATTCCTCGGTAAAATAAGTATGTGGTCACCTACAAACAAGCAAGATTTCTGGCTCTCACAGACCTGTAACTTCTTCTTAAAGAGGCTCCTCTGTCCTCCACTTGTTACCTGTATTAATGGCACCTGTTTGAAGTCGTTATCAATATAAAAGACACCTGTCCAAAACCTCAGACAGTCAGACTCCAAACTCCACTATGGCCAAGACCAAAGAGCTGTCAAAGTACACCAGAAACAAAATTGTAGACCTG
>JAQMYF010000027.1:39174536-39191619 GCA_030014195.1 Neosilurus mollespiculum
TAAAAGTATTTGAGACACAGATGCAGAAAGAGAGAGAGAGAGAGAGAGAGAGAGAGAGAGAGAGAGATTCATTCATGTCCCTGCATCATTTTCTCAGTACAGAGTGTTCCTGGTCCTGCGGGAGAGAGCATGGCAGCCATGTGATTCCTAGCACTAAGCTCTACAGTCTCGCCACTGACACACACACACACACAACATGGCATTAATTTATCCAAAAGTGCTTTTTGGTTCTCTTCGGTATGAAGGTGGACATGCCATACAGTTAAAAGAAATAAGTACAGTAAGCTGCAATTCAATAAGTACGAAATGCATGGAACATGTTAGTCAATAACATACAAACACAATTCACTCTGTACGTGCCATTGTAACCCATTGTCTTGGAGTGACCGAGTGCCTGTGGTTGAACAGCACCACCACAAAAAAGCATGAATTAGAGAGACAGGAGGAAGTTTTTGGTTAGAGTCAAATAGGTCTCTGTTTGTGGTGGGAGCTCCCAGTGTCCCATTCATAGTGGTGTAGTAAACAGGAAATTATCTCATCCATTTGGTCATCCTCTGCTCATTCTCTCTCTCTGTCTCTCTCTCTCTCTCTCTCTCTCTCTCTCCCCATTACACAACCCTACTTTTTAAAAAGATCTCAATGGATGGCCAGCCAAGTGAGGAATATGCCAAAAACTGCTGCTGAAGAGAACACTAGTATGAGGAGAAAGCACGTATAAAGACAAAGGGTAAAACGTACAAAAAAAACTAGGGTGAAGAAACAGAGAGAGACAGCAATAAAATGGGAAATTAAAGGTAGAAGCAGACTCCAAGAAGGCCAAGTGAAAGCAATAATGAAAACCAAGAGTAGAGGAGACAAAGCAGGAAAAGAAAGGAAAAGGAGAGGGTGATCAGGGTCATCCTGGCCGACAGCCAAGCTCAACAACACGGGCTCTGTTTCCCAGCGCAGTCCACCAACACACACACACACACACACACACACACACACACAACAACCTGTCTTCTATGCTAAATCTTCAGGCCCAAACCAGGTGTGTCTGGGGTCAGTACTACACAAGCTATATTACACACAACTCAATCCACAGGGCTACTTCATAAATTTTGTTCAAATAAACAGACCTGACCAACTGGTAACCTCCATAATGAATATTTTGTTTGATAGCAAATTTGTAGCACTCACACAGTTTTCGTAAATCCCAGGCAGTCTACAAACAGTCATGAACTCTTTTTTTTTAAATCTTGTCTTTTTACCTGATCTATGATATAATTTACACAGGTATTGCAAAAACGTTTCGATTCAGAATGCTACGTGATATATAACAATTCTGTACGAATCATAGATTGGCCACTGGATAGCTTTGCTACTATCATGCTTCCTGCCTCCTGAGCTCAGGTATTAATGTTGTTCTCAGGTCTGTGTGGGTTTCATCTAGGTGAGTGCTCAGGTTTCCTCCCACCTCCTAAAAACATGAAGGTGGACTGCTCAAAATGACTGAACAAATGTGTGTCTATAATGGGTGTGCTCATGGTTCCCAGTAAAGGCTCTGAACCCCTCAGACATCCCAGACCAGGATACGGCAGTTACTGAGAATAAATCTTGGGGGGGGGTGTTTGCCTACATTAGGATTTTACTAGTATGTCCATTGGCTGCTAATAAAACTACAATAGAAATGACTGTTCTTCTGATAGTTAAAGATATACATTTTCTGACAATTTCTGATATTTTTCTATATCAAGGTATGTAGAGGTAAACTCCAGCATTGATTTTCTCATAACTAAAGTTTTTTAATGGTTTGGAGTTGCAAAGTTGTAGAAAACCAATACATCAAACAGGCATAATTCAATTCAATTCAGTTTTATTTGTATAGCGCTTTTTTACAATTGATATTGTCACAAAGTATCTTTACATAGTAAAATAATTTCATTATTTATTTATATGTTTCTGCTTATGCAATAAGCAGAAACATGGCAGCTCTGAGATTTTGCCAAATCATCCAGCTTCTGCAGCTCATGTTGTGTCAAGCTTCAAGGCCATGAAAAATTCCATTAATCACTCACGTGAGATAATAAAAAATGGCACTGTCATGAATCTTTCCACGAAATAGTTATGGAAGCTGCAGGAAAGAAACACCAATGTTAGTTGCACAGCTGGATATGCAGTACAGTACAAACAGTGTCTGACTGATCAGTTTTATCCTGTGATGAACCATTGTTAGAATCATGGGAATGCTCTTTTTTACTTTGACGACGTCACCATCCACAGAGCACAAGGCTTCAGTGAATGATTTGATGAGAATGAAAAAATAATACTACAGCCATGAGTGATGTTTTTACACAACACTCATCATCTGAAGCCAACTGACGCACTCGCTTTTGGAATAGTAGTCTTCAGCCCTGCAGTACAATTCCAAAGTTTTTGTAGTATCTCTACCCTGAAGCTGATGCTGCTGGCTCAACTCCTTACTAAGCCTCTTTATTTCCTTACTATATCCCTCATTTGTACATTTTATACTACTATAGCAGCCTGCTTCATTTGAGATCAGAAGAGACAGGAAGCACACGTGAACGTAAAGCAAGGGCAAAGAGATCACAGACTCACACACCCAAACAGCCAGACAGAGAGAGACAGAGAGCTAGAGAGCAAAAAGCGCGAGCGTGTGTGTGTGTGTGTGTGTGTTGGGGGTGAGGTGGGGGTGGGGTGGGGGGGGGGTGTTGATAATGGACAGGAAAACCCAAGGCAACACAGAGACAAATCCCACCCATAATTAAAGATGCCACCTCAGAGTGTCAGCGTGTGCAGTGTGGCCCTGTGGACATGTTTTTATTCACATTCAGCATGGAGCTGCTGGCATTTTATGCAATACAGCGAGTATGGATGCTGTGTTTACATACTGTAACCCAGGAATACAGATTTCTGATGAGGTCCCTTCATAAGAGTAAAGGACTCTGAGACAGCACCGTTACAAGCAAGCATTTAATTCCAACAGGCCATGTTACAGCCTGTGACTGACTGCTATCGTGTGTGTGTGTGTGTGTGTGTGTGCTCTGAACTCCAAAACCTCAATCAAAAGGGATTCAGCAATCAGTTATAACCACTTACACAAACACAAACACACAGGAACATACACATGTTCTACATCCAATGTAGCATGAAAGTATAGTTAGTTTACATGCATGTGTAAACACACACACACTCACCCACCCACACACACACACACACACACACACACTCACACACACACACACACACACACACACACACGCACGCACGCACGCATGCACACAGGCACGCCCACAGCCACAGCCTGGCATCTCTAAGCGTAACGTGACTGAAACCATGCTGTGGTATACTACAGCAGTAGAGCCCACCCATGATGGAGGACTCCATCCCTGGAGACAACACACTCTCATGTTCACACACAGACACGCACAAGCCAAGCCTGTTAGTTAACTGAGAGCGGCCAGACACTTACCCCTCTTTTGCACCCAGCCTTCTTTGACGATGGTGACATCGCTCATGATGCCTCCGTCACGGTGTGCTCTCCACTCCAACACGCCAGCTCCAGAACGAGTGAGGAGGGAGGGGGGGGTAGAAAAGAAGGAGAGGAGAGAAGAGGGGAGAGGAGGGGTCAGTGTCTCACTCCCTCCCTGCCTGGTGCTCTCCCTCTCTCTCTCTCTCTCTCTCTCTCTCTCTCCCTATGTCGCTTTGCTTGTCGTGTCCCTCTCTCTCGTGCTCTCTTCTGTGGAAGCTGTTATGGAGCAGGCTATCCCCCTCCTTCTGGCGCTTCTCTCTCACACTCTTCAGACCTTCCCACTCCTCAGCAGTGACTCAGCCTAGAACAAACACAAAAAAAGGAATGCAAGATATTTTTTTTTCTTTTCTGTCTCGACCCGTGCTTTCCACCCCAAAATTCTTAGCCAAACGATAACCAACAATAAAAACAAGCCTTTTGCCCCACATGGTACCACTCTTAAATGTAGCCAGCTGTGATGTTACTAAAGACTGCATCTGTATCACTGACCTACAGAAAAAGACTTTCACTATGTCCAAAGTTACATATTGCACAGTTTATGGAGTTATGGAGATTTTGCCGTCATGACCGAAAGATGTGATTATAATATCCTACGATGCACCGGAGCCGGGATGTAACCTATTGGTAACCATTCGTATTTTCAGCCAAATAAATATCACAAGTGCCATTATTTAGCAATTTCCTTTAAGAATATATCACACAATACCTACTTTGTTCCACAAATGAACAGGTAGCTGCAGTGTTTTAATCCCATGAATACATCAATGAAGTCTGTATCAGAGGTTGACCTGACAAACTTGGTGCTCAAGGCCAGATTCTAGCTGATTCCTCTTGCATCATAGCCAGTTCCACAAATTACTGAGTTCATACACTCCCATACACACTGCATAGCTCGTCTCTGAGAGTGTCTTTATTTCAGAAACCTCACACAAACACAGGATTTGCAGGGATGGGGAAAATATTTCAGAAGTGCATCTGAAGAGAGGAGTATGTGACCATTGACTATTACAATTAATTTAAAAAATCTGATGTGAAACCCAGCCAATAAAAGCACCTAAGCCATTTTATATCCTATAACATTCTAAACACAAATGAAAACAGTAATTACATGAAAAAACATGAATTCAGTGAGCACTTTTCTCACATGATGTTTGCTGTAGCCTATATATAAGATTATTGAATAATAAAAATACCAAAGCTCACAACTATTTGTTACAAGAAAGGATGGAAACAGAAGAGTATTACAAGCAGGGCTACCTTTGGCTAACTAGACCAAATGTCAGTAAAAATGTAGGCCTGGTTTCTTGAGGCAGCCAGGGGATGGTTTGAGCATTAAATCACCAGGGCTGATATAACAGGCTATGAAATTGTATTTTATCCATACCCACTTGATATCAGCAACTGTGTTTTCTGACTGGCTGCTCTACTACTATATATCACCCTATATACCATTAGCCGGCGGTCGCAGCTCATGCTAATCTAATCACTAAGCTTCCTTATTTTACGAAAAGACACAAATTCAATTGATAATGAAAAAAAAATTTTGTTTTTTTTTCCTCCAAGAATTACCTGAGCTGGAATTTGCACGGAATGTGACAGCTTGAAGTGCAGTGAGACCATGTGTCAGCTCTGTGCTAACTGGCTCTTCCATTAAGTGATTGATGGTAAGAACATATTTTTTAATTTCAAGAATTTAAATGAAAATTGTAAAAATGTTTAATTTTTACAATACGGTGAGTAGGAATAGAACAAAGCAGTTATTTCACTTACTCTCATTAAATATGACTGATAGCTGACAAGGCTATTGCTTCACCTGCTATTAGTTTTTATCTGATGTGAGGTCGTGCAATAACGGATAGATGTTGTTGTGGGCTTTTTTGTTGTGTGTATAATGAAGAATACTACATAGAACTAGTTTAATAAATATGAAGTCTAGGATGTTATATTACAATCTGAATTACCGTCAGAAGTCGCAGTTGATAGAGGAGCAGACACCTGATCACAAGAGGAAAAACAGGGATTTATTAACAACAAAATTTGAGTATGCATCATAAAAGCATACCAAAAACAAGGCCAAAACAACCGCAAATTTCAGTTTGAGTTCCAGAGCAAAGACCAAAGCCACAGTGTCCAAGCACATCGCTCCTGAATGCGTGCCCTGTGCTGGGAGCAGCGCATGTTTATTACTGCTGTCTGATGAGCCCAAACTAGCCGCAGGTGTTCACAAGAGCACGTGCACGCCCCTGGCTCCCCAGCAACTGTCTGCACACCTTGTCATGTTCTTTTGTCCCCAAACTTTATTTTCATAGCATTAGTGATATAATTTCAGGTCATATCACCCAGCCCTGTTGATTATGTATGGCCACATTAATTCAGTTCAATTCAATTCAATTCAGTTTTATTTGTTTATATTGTTTTTTACAATTGATATTGTCACAAAGCGGCTTTACATAGTAAAATGTATTTAATTATTTAAGTTAAGCATTCTGTATCAAAAATGCATGAAGTACCAAATACTGATGTTCCTTCAGTATATGCTGCATCTTCTTTCTTCGGGTATGTCATAATATAGACTTATAGTTTAGTTTAAAAGTAAATTGCGAGCTGTGTCTTCTATGTAACATTGCAAGTAAATTTATGTTCACATGGAATGAATCACATGACTTAAGCTCATCAAAACCCATTTGCTTAACATTGAAAAGATGCTTCTCTGACACACAAGCATTCTTCTGTTACACTGAATGTGACTCTAACACCTTAAATACACAGTATAGCATGCAAACATCTAGCACTGTAGATGTTTATGGAGAACTGAGCTCCATGACAGGTCCATGTGCCATAAATAAGAGTTGTTGTCTCAGTATCAGAGCTACAGTATGCATCTAAAAGTTTTGGCAAAAACCTTTCACATGGTGAATAGTGACATTTCTACTTGATATGGTTCTGAAAAGTACACTTTTAGAGATTTCTGTTTAAAATATAATCCACCCACAGGTCAAGGTTTAAAGCAAGCCTTACATGGGGCAGTTCTGAACTGCTGGGGAACATGGGAGGTTCCAAACCCATGCTGAAGTGCCAAAATATGACATTGCTGTGGCAAAACAGCCTCACACAGGGGAGTGTCTGAAGGCATATCAGCGTGGTGTGGCACAGCAATTGTGAGCAATAAATAAGTTGCAATGAGGTTGTACTGAAGGCAGTTAGATGGTGATACACGGTTTTGAAAACTGTCGTGACATTTCAAACATATTGAAAATCTTGTGGCTTATGGTGGTCAGTGCCTGTCATCATCATGGTGTCAGTTTATATAAGACATCATCACGGTGTCAAGACAATGTCACTGTGGTACAACATGGTTTGGAACCATGCTGAACTGCCATCAGAACTGCCACCGTGTGAGGCCTACTTACCTTTTCAAAATCTGATTACCTCCAAAAGGTGACACGGAAGAAAGTGAATTTCATCTCAAGTGACAGCCCCCAGCCACCTCTATAATTATAACCACACTTAGTTTTCGCCAAAAAATTTTGTATATAAAAATGTAGAATTATAACATTTATTCTAATAAATTAAAAACATTATCAGATTTATCTATCTCAGTCTGTTTCATCACCTGAGGTAAAGGTCAGTGACAGTACTTAAACTCAAGCCTCCTCTTCGTTTCATCACTCACAGATCACGGCTCACAACAACAGTGGAGAAGAAATAATTACTGATTAAATCAGCCAGTTCTAATGACTACTCTGAAAGTCCTGGAAAGGCAAAGGCTTTTACAGGGTGACCCAATAAAACCTCCCACATTTCGAAGGGAAATGAAAAACAAATTGTTAAAGACAATCAAACTATTATTTGTACGTAGGAAACTTCTGACAACATTCAATACTGTTTTTGTACATCATGTTTTAAAGATGACATCCTCCAAATGGTTACCGTCATAGTCTATACACAACTGGAGGCGATTTCTGAAGGCTGCCATGGCTCGAGGGGTCATGAGTTTGGGGTTGATGAGTATCCACTAACTAACTGCATGAAGCCGAACCCATAGACATCACTAAACTGCTGCATTCATCTTTTGTGATTCTTATGCAGGGTTATACCTCAGCTTCTTTCCATTGCTGCATGTTTTGAGGGCAATCTCCCTTCAGTCTTCTTTTCAGGACATTAAATGCATGCTTAAACGTGTTAAAATCTGATTGACTTGACCAGTCTAAAACCTTCCACTTTTCCCTGATGAGGTCTCATTGTACTGGTGGTCTCTGTAAACTTTAAAACTCTTTTTGGGGCAGCCGTAGCAAAAAGGTTAGTGAAGTGGCTTTGATTCCCGAACCAGCAGGAAAATGTGTGGCGGTGGGGGGAGTGAGCTGCACCTTCCCTTCCTCCACATTCAAGGCTGAAGTGCCCTTGAGCAAGGCACCTACCCCCAACTGCTCTCCAGGAGCCCCAGTGTGTGGCAGCCCACTGCTCCAAGTGTGTGTGCTCACTGTTTGTGTGTGTGTGTGTGTGCTCACTTTGGATGGGTTAAATGCCGAGGCAATAACTTCCCTTGTGGGATTAACATGGTATATCAAAATCAAAATAAAATTTAAAAAATTAATTGTGCTGCTATCATGTGCTGCCCCAGCAAAGACTGGTAAGCCTGTTCCAGAAGCAGCCTTAAGTCATAACACTGCATCCACCCATGAGCTTATATATTTTGGATCATGAGCAGATGCTTTCTTTCACCACTCTCTTATCACTTTGGTTGAGATTCAAGAAATTGGTTCTCATCTATTTCTTTGCTAATCCCAAACTTGCTTTCCAAATCTTAGTGCTGATGAATGATTTGCCTCTTGCAGTATGGTCTTTCATTTTTGGATTGTGGTACCTTCACCTCGTTGGCTGATGATGTCACTGACAGTTTTTGAGTTTTTCTTCTAAGCTCTCACAGTGTTCTCTCTATTAACCATTGTTGTGTCTCTTGGCTAAACTGTTCAATATTTGGTTGCTGGTTCCCCAGTGGTTTCTTTATTTTTTTAGGGCATACCAAATCGATTAATTTTCCCTCTCTTTGTGCTTCATGTTGATTTATCCTATTAACCCAGGACTCACACAGGACATGGGGACAACAAGAACTGCTGGATTGAGAACAGTCCACTAACCAAAAATATCCAGTTATCAGCAGTCCTTAAGACAGAAACTAACCAATGATGAAAGACAAGAACAAGTGGGGACCCGGAAAAAACAGAAGGCTGTGGAGTGTCCACAACATTTCCACAACTCCACACAATCAACCATAAGGTTCATACACAAGACAATATCTGGTCAGTTAATTCTTTATACAAATTGTGTAAATGCTGTCTGACATGTTGTACATAGAAACATATCTGTCAAAGTTTTAAATGGATAATAATTTCCTTTACACAGAAAGAAACAGTAGCCCATACACACAGCAATGCAATTTTTTGTTCAAATCTTTCATGAGTATTTGCATCGCAGGGTTGTCAGGGTAATGGCATAAGCATGCATCCAAGCTGTATGTGGAAAGTAAAGGTTCAAAAATTAGGAACATGGGGTCTTAAACACATGAATATGATAGATATGAAAATATAAACAGACCACGCGTGAAACATGTTTTACACAGCAGCAAAGTCCAGAACTGACAACAAAACCTACAGACGGGACTGCTTTCAGCACAGACACTACAGTTATAACAAAATCTCCCTAATGATTGTATATATATGCAGTTTATAGGCATATCCTGATCTGCCATCAAGCTGCTTAATGTAATGTCAAAATCATTTACCTGAAGCAGCAAAGGAATATAGTCTGGGGAATCTTTCCATTTTTCATTTCTTTAAGAAACAACAACAACAACAATAATAATAATAATAATAATAATAATAATAATAATAAAAACACAACTTCAAAAAAGTGTGAGAAGTGCAAACTTATGTTAGGTAATGTTAGTCTGGGTGGTCGCTGTTGTCTAATTAGCCGGATTTTTTTTAACCAAAGTAAACTGAAGCTGATTCTGTCAATGCTGCTCACATTTTTGTCACCATGTGTTTGTTCTTATATAAACTGAAATGAGAGAGTTTTAAAAACTTGTTTTAAGAGAGTTATTTTCCGCATTTATTTCGGATATATATTTACCAATTAAAAGTGTGTGGGACTTAGTGGTTAACAATGTTACGTAGAGGTTAGCACGTCCACCCCACAGCAAGAAGGTCCTGGGTTCAAGTCCCAGGCTCAGCAATGGTGGTTTTATGTGGAGTTTGCATGTCCTCCATGTGCCTATGTGGGATTCCTCCAGGAACTCTGATTTCCTCCCACAGTCCAAAAACATGTACCGTAGGCTAATTGGCTGTTCCAAATAGCCCCTAGGTGTGAGTGTGAATGGTTGTATGTGTGTTGGCCCTGCAATGGTCTGCCAAGCTGTTCAGGGTGTACCCCACCCTCGCCCAGAGTTGGCTGAGATGTGCGCCGGCCTCCGTGTGACCCTAATTAGGATTAAGCAGCTTAGAAAATGAATGAATGAATAAAAAGAAGTAACAAAAAAAAAAGTTAAAAAGAATTAAAATAACAGTATACTGAAGAAATATGCAAAGGCAAGGTGGATGTCTTCTGTATGGTCCCCGAGATGGAACAGTGAGGGGACTATTTAATTCGATGACATCCATGGAGCCATAGGTACATAAGTGTTTTAGTATATATTACACAGCAACAGAAAATTTTTTTTTTTTTAGTTATATAGTTATAGTTTTTTTTAATCATGACAGATGCTGATGAACTTGAGCACACGTGGCCAATCAGGTGTCTCTTTAACTCTCTTTGGGGTGTTTCTTTCACTGTCTTCAAGAGTGTTACAGTGCAGAAACACTAAAAAACAAAAACAAGATAAATACAGTTTATATTTTAACCATGATACTAAGAGTCTGCGTTCCATAAAGGTGTTTTAGTATATACTACAGGAAACAAAAAAAGCTGTTCTATAGAATGTTGTAACCCCTCAGCCAGGACGCCTGAAGTGCAGGACAAACTTTATATGTTCACGGTCACTGTGCCAAGGTGAAAGGTCACATACGCAAATTAGTTACCCCACACACATTTAGGTCATAGGGAGTGTCTATGGAAAATTTCAGAAAGCTGGCCTGTGCATGCCAGCAATGCAATGGTCGGGACAATGTTATTGTCACGACGCCCGCCCGACTGCCTGCCTGCCCGGCCGCCAAGCCAACGACAATACCCCTCCAGCCATAACTGGCAGAGGGGTAACTAAGCCTAATTGGATTTTTATTATTTAGTTTTCCATTTTAAAGCTTGAAGTGATTGCACCAATTGCTGCCTTTGAAAATTGCGAGTCAGCTGTTTTGATTTAAGCAATATCCACTTGGGATAATTTCTAATATCTCAACGATCATGAGCCAATCAGATAGTGTCGTTACCGTGTAGTACAATTATAGTGGTGGGTTTAACAGTTACAGACAAAAAAAAAAAAGCCAGTGCAATGTCAGTGCAAACTGTAAACCACTATGCGGTAAACAGCTCTTCCGTTAATTATTTGGATATTAATTACAGCAACAACCTGCCACCTCTGGCTGCTGCTGTCAAGTTGCTGTTCATATATAAAATAATTTTTTAGAGTGTTACACGTATATTCACATTCTCCCAAGACATTATGCTTTGAACTCCAATTACTCACCGATCATCTAGAACACTAAAAATATTATGACCACTGATGGTGAAGTGAATAATGATAATCTCGTTAAAGTGGCACCTGTGAAGGAGTGGGATGGTGGGCACAAAATGAACATGTTGTGAATGTGTTTAAAACAGAAAAAATGAGCAACTGTAAGGATCAGAGTGACTTTAAAGGGACCACATTGTGATGGCTAAATGACTGGGTTTATTCATCTCCAAAACAAGCAAGTCATGTGGGGTGTTCCTGGTATGCAGTGGAAAGACCACAAAGGTGGTCCAAGGAAGGACAACCAGTGAACTGGCAAGAGGGTCATGTGTGCCTTGATGCGTATGGGGCTGCCTCGATGTAGACCATTATGGTGGGGTTAATGTTATGGTTGATCAGAGTAGATAATAGTTTACAATGAATTTTAAAAACAGAAGAGTGAGTAACTCACATAAGAACATAAGAAACTGATTTCTTCAATGATTTCATATATTAATCTTAATGTGCTATTAGTCTCTTTCAAAATGTCGACGTAAATTTATCTCAAGACTTTAAGTGTGGTTATAGCTAGATGTAAAGACAAACAAACAAATTCATATATTTGTGACATTTCCAAAGATTGCATTCATTTCATTTTCAAATTGAAGGTTAACTGTGTATGTGTCTAAAATATATTTAAAAGCAGTAAAACATGGGTAAACACCTGTCCCCCTTTAAAAAACAACATTAAACAATAGGAACCTGTAAGCAGTTTTGGGACTCGTTAAAGACAGATTTGTAATTATATTTCTTGTAAACTTTAAAGGAGCCGTTACTAAGGTGAATGTGAAACCAGTCATTCTGAATTCAGCTGCAGTGCTGTGAGCTAAACCCCAGCAAGGACACCATCTGGAGAACTGGGAGTGTGGTGAAAAGCTTCTCGAGTCCTGTCAGAGCTGTTTAATCTGCACATACACAGCTATAACTTTAATCTGCTAGTAATGTGATATAGACCCAGCATGAGGACCAGATCAGCATTAATGACCTCCGTGTTCTTTGATTTTAGCAGTGAAGCATGTATGAGGTCAGTTTAAACTCTATGGAACATCAGCGTGCTGTACCTGAGGGAAATGTAAATGCTGTTTTCAACAAATGTCATTTCTCAGGCTGACAAAAATGGAATGGGGAGCAGAAGACTATAACAGGTTCGTTCACACATCATCAGAAGCTACCTTTGGTTATTTCTAATAAGACTGTATAACTGTAGCCAAAAATGTTAACATATATATATATATATATATATGTTAGCATATAAAAGGGTCTCAATTCAACACATCTGTACATGCATGTGTACAATCAGCTCAGACAATCAATTTTCCCACCTATTTATAATAGATGATTATGTGCAGTTGTTGAGGCTGTCAAGTAACAGCCCTTAGGATAAAAATGTACTTGTAATGCACTTTCATCACTCATTCAGAAGAGATTAGGCTGTAGATTAGAAGGTTTTCATTTGGACACTGGTCTATGGGCATTTTGACTCTTTGGCCTTGACAAGCTTCCTGAAAGCTAGCATACATGAAAACAATTCACAGAACTGGTTTTCTATATATTTTGTGGCAGAAAAAGTGGTAAGACTGATTCTAATCCAATAAAAAATTTGCAAAATTTAGAGACTCTTTACAGTACATTACGTGCTCACGCTGAAAAACAAAAACATATATTATTATATGTTTTACATAATATTGTATATATATGGCCCTGTCTCTGTAAATATGAAAAAAAAAAAGCCAGAATGAGACACATAACACTGTTTCAAACAATCAGCAACAGGGGCACAAATGAAACTTGTTACTGACTGGTTGGAGAGGAGATAGGGGTATCCTTGGCAATGTGGGTCCATGAATTTGAGGTGGTCAAAAATCTTTCTCCAGAATCACTGACTGCCCGTTTAATTTCATTTAAAGAGCACCTGTATTGGTCATCGTTACAGCATTTGTGCGTAATGTAATACATTTAAGTGATACAGAGCTTATTTTAACACAAATGACCATAAAGAGCACTACAGTAGTGCGCAAATACCAATTTCTCATAACTTTCAATTCATTACTAGTGCGGGCTGAACCAATGCGGAGCTACCATTTTTCCTGGAAGTGACGTGAACTCTCTGGGCCGGGTTGTCCAGTATAAGAACAAAAGGCTCTGACCTTTTACTGGTTGCTTTTGGCAAGACACTGCGCCCGTCATCCTTCGACTTTTTACAAAGGAATTTCGGAGGTACAGCATCTGGTTTGAGACGTAAAAGTTTGGACTTCGTGGCAAGTAGTTCTGCCTGTCACACCAATAGTAGGTCAGCTTGAAGTGGTCTTCGCAGACTACTGAATCGCCTGTGCTGATGTTATGCAGCCAAAGTTTTGCTAACTCAGCTTGGTTTAGGAACACAAAATAACCACGATGTTTACCACGATCTCTGTGCTTGTTGTTTGTGCAGCCGTATGCTTTGCACTCCGTCATTTTCCTGGTGACACAGCTCAGCACTGGCTGATAATGTGTTGGCTTAGACTGGTCTCTGCTGCACGAAGTCAGTGAGCAGTCCATTGCAGCCCAGCCAATAGGACAAAACAAAGAGTTTGTGTCACTACCAGGGCTGGAACAGCCAATGAAAAAGGCAATGTCTAGTAATAGTACTAGTGCGCAGTGTACTTAACAAGGGGCAAAGATTAACACTACCTGACAGAACCTCTGATGTCATACATGATTGTTTAAAAAAGGCAGTAATACAAATTCACCATAGGACACTTTAATGAAAGCTCCATATAATCTGTCATTTTGAGGACTACACAATAAAGCCAAATGTATGTGTACACCTGACCATCACACTCATACATGGTTCCTCCCCAAAATGTTTTCACAAAGTCGGAAGCACACAATTGTCTAGAATATCTATGATGCCCAAACCAGAATGAAAATGCCTTTGTGCACAATGGGAGGTCCATGAATCCTTGTTTGCCAAAATTGGAAAACATATGAGTAACCTACACCTACACAAAGCCCTGATATCAACCCCAATGAACACCAAATATCACTGCTCAACTTCACAAACACTCCTGTGGCTCAAAGGAGCCTAAATTCCTACCGAAAAACTCCAAAATCTAGCACCTCCACAGAAGAAGTGGGGTTATGTTATCTGCACTGGGTGATACATTTTAAAGGAGGTATTTATGTAACATTTGAATTAAAAGTCTCAGGTTAATACTTTAATAAGTTTTCCGCCATGGGAAAGGAATTTGTGCTTTTTCAGGACTTTGTGCTTCTAAGTTTCCAGTAAGCTAAGTTTATTTCATGTTTGTTTTTTAAACTATACTTCAAAAAAGAGGGAAAAGAATGCATCTTCATCTAGCAGCAGGAATTATTTTTAACATGAGCAATAGATACCCATGATGCATTGCGCCACTTTGTGGTTTTCAACTGAAATTCATTTATTTTTTTACCTCAGAGGGCTGTAAGCCACTACAGAACCTGTTTTCTAGGACAAACACCTAGAAAATTCCCACCTGGGGGCAATTTGGAACAGCCAAGTAGCCTAATTTGCATGCCTTCGGACTGTGAGAGGAAACTGGAGCACCCAGAGGAAACCCATGCAAGCCAGTTAGAACATGCAAATTTCACACAGAAACGCCTTCGGTGCTCAAACCCAGGACTTTCTTGCTTTGAGGTGAGTGCTAACCACTACGCCACCATGCTACCCAATACTTATACAAGCAGACAAAAACCAAGTATGAGTTAAAGATATGAACTTGGACATACACATGTGACATACCTCCATGTGAGGCATTTCACCATCCCTATTGCCCCCTGAAGGCCCATTCACAGTGGGTTAATAACTGCATATATTAATCATTCCAATAAATTAAACAAGCTTGGATTGTGCAAGCACAACATATATAGAGTTGTAACTAGTGCCTTTTATAGTGGGAGACAGATGTGATTGTCTCCTGTCTAGCAAAGTGGGGGAAGAAATATATCGCTTCCTCCTCAACACCCACATCTTACCCTCTATCCCCCTCATGGCACCAACACAAAGCATTCTGCCATTATTCCCACACCTTCGGAATGACACAAAGCTCAGGTATATTGACCATAAATTCATGAACCATTGTTCCAAAGACAGTGAGAGAATGACTTCATGCACATAACTGCACTTTTATTAGTAACAAACAGGAATAAATCCGTTTGTAACACCAAATTCATATTCAAATTCATTCACGTATGGACACAAAATACATCCCATTTGTTTCTGGTGAATAAATTAATTACAGCTTGACTACGTGTGAAGTAAATTCACTTCATGAGTAACTCAATTGTACAGTGAAGGTTGTAACATGTAACCTCACCCCTCACAGGAAAAACGGGTCGGTTCCGTATGTAACTGGTGTGGACACCACTGGAACAGTAAATTGATGTGCAATTCTCATCCACAAAGTGAGAAAAACATAGGAATTTCTACTTTGGATATAAATTTTAATGCATTTTTTTTGCAAGCCCCACTATTTGCACTTTAAGCTGATACTTCGGTCATAGTATGGCATGAAACATAAGTAACTAAAAAACGTCACAATTTTCGTCCACACATTGCAACCAATTTTGCATAAAATTTTCTTTTTTTTTTTTTTTTTGCTGGATGTATCCAAATTATTTTGTCTGACATGTTATATGTGTCCATGTGGTATGTTTTGGGCAGGGATTGCTCTTTTAATTCTTAATAGGTTTTGAAAAACATTAGGTCAAAATGTGAATCATTAAATTTGACCCAGTTTCAGAGAATGACCCTATGTAAACTTGGATCCTGCAGCTTTTATCCGTAACTTGTTTCTTATACGCAATGTTGCGCTTGAATACTGAATATTTGATAAAATGTCAGAGTAGATGGCACAAAACTATATTCTTCTCTGGAGCTAAATAGATCACTGTCACACTATCCGCCCCATGAATACTAAATATACCCTGCCCTGATTATAAATTATGGATGATAGATAAATAGAGCTTGTGTGTTCTTACCTAGCTTACCTGTTAGCAAGTGACCTGTAATGAACATTTCTAGCGATTTCTAAAGATAAGCTAGATAGCCATCTAGCTGCTGATGCATGTGTAGTGACCATTCCAAGCTTTGCTCTTTGGTCTGTGGTTAGTTGAAGACAGAATGAATACGAAGCCAACGTTCACTTCTATTTTAGCTTGTTAGCTCTTCTAGTAGTTATTTAAAGATATGGTATAGAATAGTGCAAAAAAAAAGTTTAAAAATCCACTGAGCAGCAGTTCTGTAGGTGGAAGAAAGGTCAGAGGAGAATGGCCAGATGGGCTTTAGCTGACAGAAGTCTACACTAAAGCTATATTTACACTGTATGATATTCAACCTTATTTACTGCCATAAGCATAATGGCACATCATGATGGATAATCTTTGGTCTTAGATTGAGATTTGTTAGAATATAAGACCTTATATGTGGCTTATCAGTGGCCAATTTAATGCCACTGTGACCAAAGACAATGTCTGGCAGTATCCGATCTAAAAAAATTAATTCATTAAAATCTGCCAACATTGGCAAATGTTGACAAACTGACTTTGGCAAAAAATCCCCAAAAGTTCTCTAACTATTCTCTAGTACTTGCCTGTTCTCTGAACATTCCCAATGGTTCACCAACACACACAAAAAAAAATGTTTTTAACATGTTCAAAACAAACCATAAACAAAATTAATAAATAATTAAAAAAAAAATGCTGTGTGCACAATTATTATGCAAGTGATTATTTTGACCATATCATCATTTCATCCATAATTTCCAACTCCAAGCTGTATAAACTTGAATGCTTATTGGATTTAATGCATATCAGGTGATGTGTATTTG
>JAQMYF010000027.1:39213418-39240865 GCA_030014195.1 Neosilurus mollespiculum
CACGCACTGATTAAATTTACATTTGTGACTGATTAAATGCACATATGATTGGCACAGTGGCGCAAAACCATTCGTTTACAAATGGGACTAAAAGTGATTTGATCAGATGAGGTCTTCTTTCAAGAAGTCAAGTACAACAAGTAAAACACACCAAGAAAACAGTAGAGGCCTTGATGACTGACCTCTACAAGGGGTGAGAGCTCTGCACTCCTGTGGCTCTGTTTTGCTGTGGGGAAGATTTGCTGGCACTCTGTGCAGGCAATGAGGAATCAAGTAAAGTCAGCAGGTAGGTGATTGAAAGCACCTGTGGCTAATTAGGAGGCCTATTTTTGTGTGAGCTGTATGTCTTTGAGAAAGAGAAAAAAGTTGGCAACTGGAGAGAGAGTCAAAAGCCATTGCATTTCTGAGTGTGTGTGTGTGTGTGTGTGCGTGTGTGTGTGTGTGTGTGTGTGCGTGCAAAGTGTTGCTTCGTGCAATAAAAAGACTCTTTAGCTGCCTCCATGTCTCTTGTGTCCCAAACTATGAATCTGGTGTCGAGACCAGGGACAGAAGAAAAGCTGCCAGCATAAAATCTGCGTAGTTCAATGGCTTGCACGATAATCAGGGGTTATCAGGGACCAGCACCTGGCACTGGCAGCCTTAAGAAGTGACATGCAGAGGCGTGTGGAGGAGATCCTCTGAGGATGTCCCATCTCTTCTCTCTCTCATCCCCATTCTCATTCTCATCCCCATACCTGTGTCTTTCGGAATCCTGGCACCCGGAAAACAGGTGCCAAATCCCCAAATCCCTGTTCCAAATACCCGTCTTCCTTCCATCTGTGTGTCTTCTTTATCTGAGCGCCACCAGAGTTTAGCTCCTTGTCTCTCCCCAGAGGTGCACTCATTTATGCCCAACAAAACCATGCAAAGCCTGGGCAAAGCCATGGGTGTGGCCAGGAAGCCAGGTTCTTGAAGGATCAGCGACAGTTCAAGGACATGGGCACACTAATCAGGATCTTGGACACACCCAGTATTATTGAAGCTTAAAGCTTCAGGAGCTTCCAGCGCAGTGTTGGCCCTTGAGGCAGTCCCAGAGCCATCTACGTCAGCTCTGTGTCAAAAGGATTTTGGGTAGGAAAACCTCTTCTCCGTAGGGAACTCTTTTGGGGATTTGCTTTCAAATAAAGTGAGAACAATCAGTGGTCAAATCCTCCAGCCTAATGTTGTGTTAAGCTTCCTGTATTGAGTGATGCAGGACACTCGCATGGGAGAAGAGACAACCCAGTTGTTGGTCCCAAAGAGCCACAGGGAAATGCTTTTCCATGCAGATATTCATAATCCTAAGGCCAGAAACTTGGGACAGGATAAAACACTAAACTGACTCGTCGCCTGTTTCTATTAGCCAGGCCTTCATGGTGATGTTCATCAATGGTATACAGTAGGCTGTGGATGCCAGCTGTTTAATCCCCTGGTCACTCCAAAAGCGCCATTGCTCCCCCTTCCATTGATCACAAAATACCATTCAAAAGAATTGGTTTGGACCGCATTGGCCATTACATAGCTCGACACATGGATACTGCTTTGTTGTGGTTCTATTGGACTATGCAACATGATATCCTGTAGCAGGAACTTTAGGCAACATTTCTGCAGGCACGGTTGAGGCAGCACTCTTCGTGGTGATCTAATGCACGGGAATACCAAAAGAAATCGTTACAGATTGTGGAAGCACATTTATGTCGTATCTGTACGAATGATTGGGTATTAAATTGATTGGGTATTAAATTGAATCTTCAGATGAACAGGCTGGTGAAAAATTTATTAACACCCTCGAAACAATGATTCGTATATTCAAACGCAGTGATGCACATGACTAGGATAAGTGGTTTAATGCACGCTTGTTTGCAGTGGGGGAGGTCCCATAAGCCTCCATAGGGTTTCCCCCCTTAGAATTATTATATGGCCAGAAGCCATATGGCATGTTAAGCATCATTGGGAAAAATTGGGAGGAGGGACCTTCGGAGAGTAAAAAAGAAATTGTTGTATGCAGCAAATTGCTGTTGGACCTGACAGCAAAATTCCACATAATCAGTCACTTAACCCAGAATAATTTGCTACAGTAACAAGAAAGTCAAGCACAACTGCATAACAAGAGTGACCATTTAAAGGAATTTGCACAGAGAAATAAGTGTGCTTACTGCCCATTTCAAGCTCTAAAGTACCCTTTGAGGCCACAAGGTAAATGGGTGACCGTGACTGTGACATCCTGATAAGAGCTGATGCATACAAAATATACCACCTTAATCTCCTGAAACTGTGGAGAGATTTTCCTGTGTCTCTGGTAACAGTGCTTAAGGAGAGGGTGGAGCTGGGACCAGAGGTTGACAAAGATTGTTCAACCCAGTCCCACGTATAGACATCTGCCTCTCACCATCTCAGAAGGCAAAGGTTGCACAATTGCAGGAGGAATTTGCAGACATGTTCTCGCCTCTACTGGGTCATACAAATGTCATAGAACACCACACTGAGATACCTGCAGGGGTGGTTGTATAAAGCTGCCCGTATATTCTTCCTAATCACAAGAAAATGTGGTTCAGGAGGAACTCAAGGCCATGCTTGATGAAGAGTCGCACAGTGACTGGAGCAGCCCGCTGGTCTTGGTGCCAACATGGTGCCAAAGTCAACATGGTGTCTACATTCGATTCCTATCCTATGCCTCACAAACTGCTCAATCAGTTAGACAGACACGCTGTTATTTGACACTGAAATCAACCAAGGGATATTGGCAGATTTCCTTGACTGCCATATACCGAAAAAAATGGCCTTTTCCCACACAGTTTCATTCATTCATTTTCTGAACCGCTTAATCCTAATAAGGGTCTCGGGGAGACTGGCGCCCATCTCAGCCATCTGGGCGAGGGCAGAGTACACCCTGGACAGCTTGCCAGGCCATTGCAGGGCAGAAACACGCTGACGGCTATGCAGCCTACTCTTGACAAAAATCAGCAATGGTTCTTTTACATTCCTCTCACCATAGACATTCCCACACTGTTTGGATTACATAAATTTGTCACACTTCCTGTTGAGTTGTTTGGGGACCCCAGTGACGTTTCAATACCTCATTGACAGACTGCTCCTCCCATGTAGCACGTATGCTGCTGCCTATATAGATGACATAATATTCGATAATGATTGGCAGCAGCAGTTACATCATAAGAGCTGTCTAGAGAGCTTTGAGACAAGACTAACAACAAACAAACCCAAAAATGTGTGCAGTTGGGTGGGTAGAAGTATGATATTTAGGCTTCCACTTGGGTCATGGGAAGATGCATTTCCAAATTGATAAAATGACAGCGATTGTGGCCTGCCTAAAGCCTAAGACCAAAATGAGGGTGAGGCAGTTCCTGAGAATGGTTGGCTATTATTGTAGGTTTGTACCTAACTTTTTGGAAGTCACCAGCCTGTAAACTGACCTCACTTAAAAGGGGGCACGTGATCCAGTCAAATGGACACAGCCATGTGATCAGTCTTTTAGCAGGATAAAGGTGGTTTTATGGGAGGCCCACTGTTGCATGCACCTGACTTTTCTCCTCTCTTTGTGCTGCAGAAGAATGCATCGGACAGAGGGCTGGTGGCTATTTTGTCCAAGGTGGTGGGGGGAGGAAATCCTTGTGCTGTTCATCAGCCACAAGCTCACTGTGAGGGAAGCTCACAATCAAGAAAGAGTGTCTCGCTACCAAGTGGGCAGTCCTCACTCTCTGATACTACCTATTGGGGCACCCTTTCACTCTCTGTTCAGATCACACCCTGCTCCAGTGGCTCTACAACATAAAGGATGCCAACACATGGATCTCATTGTAAACTTGAGATAATCCACAGGCTGGGGTTGCTGATGGTTGTCGCTGATTACCTCTCCCAGGATGGGGGCCAGCCTGAGTCAGGCACTGGAGGTGTGTGGCAGTGACAGCGGACAGAGAGGGGTCAGGCAAAAGATGGCCGGTAGATGATTGGATGCACTTGTGGCTAATTAGGAGGCCTGTGCCTGTGTGTGTGCTGGGTGTCATTCAGAGAGAGACAGAGAAAGAGAGAGAGAGAGAGAGAGGGAGAGAGAGAGAGAGAGAGAGAGAGACAGAGAGAGAGAGAGACAGAGAGAGAGGTTAGAAACTGGAGAGAGAGAGCTGAAAGCTGTTGCATTTAAGAGTGCATCTGTGTGTGTGTGTGTGTGTGTGTGTGTGTGTGTGTTTTGTTGCATTAAAAAGGTTAAAAAGTTTCAAACTGAAAGTGGCCCAAGCTGATTAAAGCAGTGAATAAATGGAGTGAAGTGTCCATCTGCCTACACATCTCACATGTCCCGAACCATGAATCTGTTGCAGTTGTGCTGCTTATTTTCTTTTTAATTTGGCATCCATCTGTATATCTATTTTCTTATCGCTTGCTATTCATAGGTTATTTTAGAGGGAACATCTTGCTTTAACCCAGTAATGTTGCACTGCAAGCTGTGAGAGGATATGCAGCCTGCATTATTCTGTTCCCATCTGGATGAACAAGGCCAGTGTGCTCACGCCATGGTAAATGCATCTCTGGGGAAAGCCAGCAAAACAACACTGAGTCAAGGCCCTCAGCTATTATGGCCAAGGTTTTCCAGCTAAGAAACTATACCACTGAGCCTCAGGTTTGCAAAGGAGTATGGCAAATTGGAGTCCAAATATCAAAATTTCTAATAATTAATACCTGAACAAAAAAGCAGTATTAAAAAGGAGATCATGCTTTATAATAATATCACAAATTACACCCAAATAAATACCACTGGTATTGAATTCAATATCGCTATACAGATTCTTTTTCAGTGGTATGAAATGCTTTTCAGTGGGTTAAGAAGAATACCATTTAATAAGAACAGAAATGGCTTTCCCTCAGCAAGAAACCCAGCTTTCAAGAGTTTCCCTCTTTGCTGCCAAAAACATTAAAGGACGCATCTGCAAGGCCCTCCTTAGACATCCCCACCACTGCAGCTCCTCAAGTCTCTCCTGCTGATGGATGGTTTTTTGAGGAGGGAGCCGGGGGAGGAAAAAATGGGCACTTGCAATTCATCAGGGCTGGAATAATGAGTGGAGAGCTACACTGATTTAGCCCGGGGCTTACAGCTCGAACATCTGGCCCAGTTGGCAGTCAGCACCAGGCGAGGCGCTATTGGAAAGCTTTCTTTAGCACGTCCAGATGCAGAGAGTGGAGGACGGGTACAAATGCCACAGATGGAATTGTTGGAACACATGATGCAGTGGGCAGCAGCCGCCACTGTTGGCACAGGTAGCTTGTTTCCAACAGCTGGCGCAGGTTAGCCCTTTTTGGGAATTGCAGCCTCAAATGTTCACACAACGTAGAGGTTGTGCTTATGGGACATACCCATGCTGTCACAGCTATCATAAATCAGCAGCCGTATGGAAAAGAAGTGAAAAGCTGTACAATTTAAAATGCATACATACATTGTGTGGCATATAATATATATTGGGTATGCATTTAAATGGATTAAAATGTAGATGTGTTGATCATTTCAAGAATTGCATAGATGTTCTGTTAATATCTGAGATTTTACCACATACATTGCAGTAAACACAATTTTCTTTGTCCACAAAATCACAACTAAAAATGGTTTGGAATAGTCGAAAAAAACAAACCACAAATAGCAGATTGAGTGTGGGAGACAGTTTGGCCAGATGTATAGAGACTGGTCGGCCTGGATTGGCATGAAGCTGGCCACTGCTCACTGATGGACATCTGGAAGGCAAATTGGTTAATGGCGCCTCCAAGCCAAAAGGTAGTCAGCCATCTCTACCTCCAGCAATATGAGTGCTGCTACTGCATCTGTGCACCACCTACCCCATGAAAACATTCCCTGCAGGCTGCTGAATAGCCAGGGGAATGAGTTGGGTGGAAGGACTGACTGCATAATCCCTGGCCATGTCTCTGGTGAAGACTGTGGCAGGATGTGAGATATAATATCAGTAAATGTGGAGTGAAGATAACAGGAACACAAGCTGCTCCTGTTCTGTGGCTCTGACGATGATTGAAAGGAGACAAATGAGTGGACAGAAGTCTGCTGTCTGATCTGTCTGACTCACTGATGAACAACAGCATGATAGTCTCACAATGGTCCTGTATTGTCTCATTAGGAGTATAATATTACGTTTCTTTTTGCCGATGAACTCTGCTGGATATTTAATGTGCAATCTGGAGCTGTTTGAAATGTAGTTGTACATGATAGATTTCTTTATTTAGACTTCTGAAAGCACTAACAGCTTGACTTAATTTTTTCCTGTGACTGTGAGACATAAATAAGCAACTGCTATCATTCGGGAAAAAATAAGCATCTTACCACCGTGCACAATGCTAAAGCTTCAAAACAAGTCATTTCATGCCGTTACTTAAGAATGGCACTTCAGTTGTAATACCAGCATGACCTGTATGGTTGGAATCTCGCTATAAGCATCGTAATAATGGGATCAGTTTGATTGGCAGATGCACAAGGCAACATGAATGGAAAACAAAGCTGCTGTTTTCAGATTTTATGAGCCTGATCCTCACCATCTGTAGATAAACAAGTTAAAGACACAGCGGTTTCCCCTGATGCTTAAACCCTAGAGAACAAGCATCCCCTCCTCCCAACCAGATGCCATACTCTAGAGGCATGTCACAATGAAGTAAGATCGAACAGCTGTTCTTCTGCCCGTCAGAATGGACGAACGTTAGACGGACAGTTTATTAATTATTTACAGAAAGTACTATTGTTTTCGTTGCTCTTCAGCTAGTTCTCGGTTCTTTGAGGACAGCAGAAATGTTCGAGAAACAATTTGCGCAAACGCATGCACACTTGTTAACAGAACTATTATGTTTATTCAAGTTCCTTCACAAATAAAATGCCTGTCTTTCCTGCTGCGTGTCAGAAATGGGTTAATACATCTTAGGCAAAGCTTTCAATACTGAAGAAGAAAAAAAGATACTGAAGCAATGTGCCAGCACACAGGCTGGGTTTATGGGAGCTATTTCCTCCTTTTGTGTGTCTCCATCCATCATCCTAGAATCGAGGCTGGCAGGAGTATCCATCTTATTCAAACAAGTCATCACATAATCCCCGAATACACAGCAAAAGGCTTTTGTGAACTTCTATTTCTTTGTAGTGATAAATGTGATCAAAGTCTGCCTTAAAAGACTAATGATGGGAAAAAAGATAAACTTATGGAAGGGAAATAAGAGTTTTCACACACATTATATGATACTTTAATCCACCTGCGCAGGTCACTGTAGACTCACTGAGCATTCAGTGAACACCTGATATATTTATTCTATATTTATGCACTTTCTAAATTAGCACACACACGCACGCGCACACACACACACACACACACACACACACACACACACACACACAAAACAGGTCAGAGTCACGTTCTTCCAGCTGTGTTGTTCACCATTAAGCATTACCCTTAGCATTACCCTTAACTCATGTGCACATTTTCAGCAGCAAAGAGTGAACACCTCCATATGGCTGGGTTCTTAATTAAATGCTAATTGTTATGAGCTATAATAACTGTGGGACTGTGATGTGCAATGGGCTCAGCACTGCTGCTGCTGCTGCTCCCTCCCTAGAGAGGACGTGAGAGGCTGGGCTCCAGAGAAAGAACCCCTCGGCTCTACTCTTCTCCAGAGAGTGCATGCTCGGCTGGATGACGAGAGGCCTTCCTCTGCTATGTTCCCCTGGGTGCACATGCCTTACTGCCATTACCTCACAGCTATCAGCACGGAGGTTTGTGGAGTGTGTCATTCCTCACTGAAGTATTCCTCATTGCCACTACTGCAGTTGTGTTTATATGTAATTAGTTTATGAAACTACACACGGTTAACTGGTTAGTTAAGTGGTTTATGTAACTACATGCAGTAAAATGTAACTATCTGCTGCTTCATCAAAGTTAGCGGTATTTGTATTTGCAGCATTAAAAGTGGTATTTATAAAGTATTAAAGTTTAATACTTAATTAAGTTTGTTCAAATCTGTGGTCTTGGCCGATCAACTCGACCCTTAACCCTTCGTGACTTAGCTCTATGCTTGTACTGAACTGAATTCTGAACTTATTTTGCAAAAAACACAGCTACTACATGTAAAATGTATTATTTACTGTAGGTTTACTAATATCTGCTATTTCATTCATTCTTTCATATGCCAAACTGTTTTACCCTATTAGTGTCGCAAGAACTGACTCTGGGACGGCAGGGTACACACTGATAAGCTCACCAGTCCATCATGGGGCCAAAACACACAACCATTCACTTTCACACTTAGGGGCAATTTGGAACAGCCAATTAACCTAATGTGCATATTATTGGACTGTGGGAGGAAACCGGAGTACCTGGAGGAAACCCACGCAAGTATAGAGAGAACATGCAAACTCCACATAGGAATGCCCTTACTGAGCCTGGGACTCGAACTCAGGACCTTCTTGTTGTGAGGCGAACATGCTAACCACTACGCCACCATGTCTCTGCTAGTGTATAGCATTAATAAAGAAGTCACTGTCATAATTAAGGAAGTTCTTTATTCACCTTAAATAACTGATTTATATTTAGGAAGTACACTCTAAATAGGACGGCACACATTTCCTCTTAATGGCATTAACCAGACCATCGCAAGGCTACCCTATTTTCACATTCAGTTATATGTCATTGTGCATCTATTAGCACTTACTTTTATTGTAATGATAAATCGAATAGCATAATCTCGACATTATGCTTAAACTGTTGCTTCACAGCCAAATCATTAGTGGTAAATTAACACCTACGTTAGACAGTGGTGACTGGTGTAACTACACAGTGCACATCAGAGACTATTTTAGCACAGCTGGTGTTAATTTAGCAGTGATTTTTATGTATTTATTTATTTATTTTTATGAACTCAGTTTTTTAATAGGGTTCCAGCTGCATTAACCAACCGGCACTTTAGAACATGTACAGCAAAGGAAATTCTTAATATTTAAACAATAGTATTATTTTTCCCCATTTGCTGTCTGAACTTTAAGTATTCAGAAATACAGATCACTGCCACTGTGAATGATATGTTATTAAGAGACAAGATGCTTACTCGCAGATCAGTGACACAAACCCTTGTGTACAACACCTGTTACAGAAATTCAAGTGTCTTAGCCAAGTATATGCAGGATTGCAGTAACTAATAGCTTCGTAATGGCCTCCAGAACAGAGAGCGCTTGCAAAAATATTGTGACAAAGATGGAGAAAATGGAAAATGGAAAGATATGCTTGACAGATACAAAAACACACAAAGCTTGGCTCATGCATCAGAAGTGCTGGCCTTCATGCCATGGCAAAAAGCTTTGACACATGAGTAGCATGGGGGCTCGATATCAATCGAGAAAATGTTCTTTCTTGTGGACATCCAGATTTACCTGCAGAAAATATGTTAGGCATGAACTACATTCACCAGGCTAACATTAATTTTTTCTTATTTAATGAGACAAGGAAAAACTACTATTGGTGTAATGACCATTGCCTCTACAGATTTTCTCTTTGTGAATTGCCACAGGAAGATAATGACTGTATATCTGATTGAAAGCCACATCTGAAACAGAATAAAATGATTTTAGTCATGAAATTACTGACAGTAATCAATAATAGATTCATACACCATCCGGAAGTGTTGTGTAATTCTAGTGTATGTGGTACAATGTGGCTCAAAGTTCACATGCATATTCAGTAGTGTGGTATAAATATATCAACATTCCATATCTGGCTCATGAAACAGATTTTGCTGCACCCTTGATGCTAGGGTGCACCAGTAAGTGCTTGCAGCCATACATTACTGCTGCTTTTAGTGGCTTGTGTTTTATTTAAATAATTTTAGAAATTTTCCTTTATTTTCCACATTAAACCTTTATTTTACTATAATTTGGGCATCTTTGTGTAAATGAAGCTATAGATTTGATCTATATTAGTGATAATCATCAGAATCAGAATTAGAATACTTTATTGATCCCGGAGGAAATTGTGTGCACACAGTTGCTCCATACCAAGTAAAGAGTAAGATGAAGATAAAGTCTCAATATAAGAAAAATTACAAATATATATATATATATATATATATATATATATATATATACACATGTGTGTGTGTAAGTCGAAAATGAGAAGTTAATAATATCTATATAAACAGATACAGAGTGAATCCTGTCAGTGAGTAATATGTACAGTATTATCAATATGATCAACAGTAGAATGTAAATGTAGTGAAAAATGCAAATGTATAACAGTGGATGTTGTAACAGTTTAATGGCCACAGGTAGGAATGATTTCCTGTGTTGTTCAGTGGTACATTGAGGTGGTATCAGTCTCTCACTGAACGTGATCCTGTGACTGATCAGCAGGTTGTGAAGCGGGTGGGAGGTATTGTCTTTATTTTGGACAACATTCGCCTTTCCGACACTACCGTCAGAGAGTCCAGCTTCATCCCCACAACGTTACTGGCCTTGTGGATCAGTTTGTTCAGTTTGTTTGCGTCTGCAACCCTCAGCCTGCAACAGCATAGAGGATAGCGCTGGCCACAACAGACTCATAAAACCTCCTGAGCAGTGTTCAGCAGATGTTAAACGACCTTAGCTGCCTCAAAAAATAGAAACGGCTCTGGCCCTTCTTCTAAAGTGCGGTAGTGTTTTTAACCGTATCCAGTTTATTGTCAATATGAACTCCAAGGTATTTGTAATCCTTCACCATTTCCACATTGACGCTCTGGATGGAAACAGGGACCGCTGGTGTTTTGGATCTCATAAAATCCACAGTCAGTTCCTTGGTCTTTGTCACATTAAGCTGCAGATGATTCTGCTCACAACATATGATGAAGAAGTCCACAGCAGCCCGATATTCCATCTTATCACCTCCACTGATACATCCGACTACAGCAGATTCATCAGAAAACTTCTGAAGATGGCAGGTCTCTGTGCAGTAGCTAAAGTCAGTTGTGTAGAGGGTGAAGAGGAAAGGGGAGAGGACGGTCCCTTGTGGTGCTCCGGTGTTGCTGACCACTGTGTCCGACATGCAGTGCTGCAGGTGCACATACTGTGGTCTTCCAGTCAGGTAGTCCACAATCCAGTACACAAGAGAGGCATCCACCTGCATCACTGCCAGCTTCTCACCCAGGAGGGTCGGCCTGATGGTATTGAATGCACTGGAAAAGTCAAAAAACATGACCCTCACAGTGCTCGCCCGCTGGTCCAGGTGGGTGTAAACATGGTTAAGCAGGTATGACATCCTTGACTCCTAAATAGGGCTGGTAAGTGAACTGAAGGGGGTCCAGATGTGGTCTAACCATGGGTCAGAGTTGATCCAGTATGTCTCTTTAGGGTCTTCATGACATGTGAAGTCGATGCCACGGTCTGTAATCCTGGGGGCCACTGGGATGTGGGGTCATGATGATGATGATGAGGAGGAGGAGGAGAAGAAAGAGTTGAAGGAGGAGGATGACAAAGAGTTTAGTGAGATAGAACAAAATGAGCATAGGGACATTTTCACTGGCATGAAGACGACTGTGGCAGTGATGATTCTGACCACCTCAGTGACCACAGTGATATTTCTCATAAGAGATAATATTACTCATGAGGAGATTTAATTTTTATCTTTTATCCAAAGAGCAGAGCTGAGTCTGTCTCCACAGAGGAGGTGCTCTTTGCAGATCTGAGGGACACGGAGAGGGAATGACCAGAGATCAGAAGAGAATGGCAAGCTAAGAGATGGAAAATGATGGAGACCCAACCTTGTACAAACCATAATGAGTAGAACACTTTTTAACAACCTTACCTCATCAGAATAAAGAATGCCTGATTCCCTCTAAAAGGCTTTTAATTAGATTCTTGTACTTGTGGACCTAGCTAATGTTCATTCTAATTCTAATTCTAATTCTATGTTCAGTGATGATAATACCATCCACATGGCAATACAGTGGCTTGCAAAGGTATTCACCCTCTTTGCATTTTTCCAATATTGTTGCCTTGCAACCTGTGTCTAAATTGCTTTTTTTCTTGGTGTTTATGAAATGAACATACATTAACAACCCCTCATTCTGTCCCTCATTCTTCACATCATTCAATAATTGCTTACAATCCGGAGTGGATAATGCTTGAATCAGAACGACAGGCACTCACAGTGTGTCCCAGGCTGCTTCATTAGTGTCACACTTTACAATGAAGAATAAACCATAAAATTCTTTTTTTACCTTGCTTTTCTTGTATTTCCAGGTAGTATACACTAAACTTTGAATGGGTTTAAAAACACACCGTAATGGAGTGTGTAGTACAGTATGTACTAAAAAAACGCTTTTATCTATATGGCCTACTTCTGCTAAGAACCCACAGAACTCACCCGACCTGCCTCTGTAATGGTTAAAATCTGTAAGAATAAACTATAAAAAAATCATTTTTGTTTTATTCATATTTTTTATGTAATATATACTAAAATTCTTTAAAAGGTTTAAAGAGAGGCCGTTATGCACCTGCTTGTGTGTGTACATGGAGTTTCTTTATGGTTTACAAAGTATAGAAATAGCCCATAAAAACCTCATTTTAATATCCTTTTTTTGTGCTGATGTTCCCAGTATATAAGTAAAAATTTTGCACCTCAGCCTTGGTTGAAATGATTAAATTTAAAAGTCTGTGTTTCTGCCTCTGGGACTATTCAGTGACATCCACCTTGAATTCAGTAGAAAATTATTATGTGCATCATGAGTTAACGTGAACTCATTAGGGTTACTTTTAATTAGAAGATTATACTGACAACATACATTTTCATTTTGCAAAATAAAGCTGTTTAAGCAGTTTTAACAGCATGTAGATTATTGAATGTGTGCCTCATCTTACTGCCCCAGTTCTTCAAACTTACTAAGGTACTAATGTAGCTGTGCTACCGGACTTGCTCTCGTTTAGTCCCTGTCTGCCTTTCTCTCTTTTTCTCTGCTGAGTGCTTTGGAGCATGATTAATCCCATCAAAAAGCCAGTGTATCAACATCTGCCTAATCCTGTCTAATGGCAGGCACCCTGTGAAAATTGTACCTCCAAGCAACATGTATTTGCATAATTAGAAGGAGAATCCCAGCAATCAGGAGAAATGCTTAAACATGCTGGCCAGCAAACTGGTTTTCTCCCCTGGCATGTTTGCTCTGTGTGTGTGTGTGTGTGTGTGTGTGTGTGTGTGTGTGTGTGTGTGTGTGTGTGTGTGTGTGTGTTTATACTACTACTTTGAAAGCAAAGAAACAAGTGATTACAAAAAATATCATATCTATTGTTGATATTAACAAATCACTTTCCCCCAAATAGTCTGTTGAAGAGACGTGATGGAGTTTCTTATGCAGATGAGCATTTAATCATTCACACTTTCATTAAGAATTCAGCAAACCAAGCTTTCAGAAGTATAGAAAGATCATATTAGTGTCATATATCATAGGCTGTTAATAAAATTAATGAAAAAGACTGTGGTAAGTAACTAGTTAGTAGTATTTCTGCAGACATTTAGACAAACTCTTTTGTTCGGCATTAGTGACCATATCAATGTCAGTTATCTCTTGAATAAATAAACGTTTGTGCGTCTTCTTACAAAGTTACTGATGTTTTGGTCTGTAGTCTATGCACTTCTATGTTTTTCCTCATATTTGGAGCATGTGTACATCTGTTTAATTACATCAGAAATTGTGAGAATGTAGTTTGGTGTAGATACAGTAACTGAGCTGATATACTGATTATAAATGTGACATTCACCAACACGGATTACACAGTGACCTCTAGAGGAAGGAACTCAGACTCATCCTCTTCCTCAAAATACCTCAAAATACAGCAACCTTTGTTAAGGCAAACATTTTTATCAGTAATAACTAACAAAGTTTATTTAATTCATCATTATACTATATATTCACAAGATTAGGGCTACTGAATACAGAAATAATGTTTAAGATTCAATTTATTGTCATGCCTACAATAAACAGTGTGCCACTCAGTCAAATGAAATTTTTACTCTGCAAAGCAACCTTTACTCCTCCCAGCAACCTTAGATATAAACAACACATGAGAAAAACGCAGCAGCTGATCATATCCTGTCTTTTATTGCCTGTAGTTTTTTAATATTCTTATCATTATACCACATGAAAACATTTATCAATTGTTCTCTATATTCAAAAACACTGCTTTTGATGCAGAGTTCACATCGTTCACTTCAGTGATGATGGGGGATCAGGGGTTGTGGTGGTGTGTGTGTGTGTGTGTGGGGGGGGGGGGGTTGTCCTGCACAAAAAGTGGGAGAAAAAAAATAAACAAAACAAAACAAAAAAGCCACAGTTCAAACATCAGGCTGCACGAAATGCTCTTGGCTCAGCCAAATCCAAAGGACTGGAACGTCCATAAAACATGTGGGATCAGGAAGGCCTGTTAGGTATAGCACGAGGGCATGGAATTAAATAAAAGTTATGTTAATTACTGATAATCTCTCTCATAAACAAGATAGCACTTTGAACTTTGCAACATTTTAAACATAAAAAGCTTTTTCTTCCCAAATGTGCCCTCAGGCAATGAAACTTTGGCACTGACTAACACTCTAAACCGCAAGAGAACGAGTTCAAGCACCTTTATTTTAAATAAAATTAACTTGATTTGGATATAATATGTTATATAATATTATCCTAATAGTGTGCTGAACTGCACAATGTGGCTGATGTCCAAACTCTAATGTAAAGTTAATATTTCATGTTTTTCAAAATGTTTGGGTTTAACAGAGAGTAGAATTATGCCTTTGTGCTTCTTTATAGACTTTCTTGAAGAAAAAGTGAAGAATTTTCACCTGACACATTTGAATTGAATAAGAAACATTTGCTGTATGCAACATCTTGAAGAAATCCCAGCTTGATTATTTGTGCAAGTCTGTTTATATATAAGTAACCTGCAGGCTTATTATCTTGAGTTTGATCCATTCTCACACATGCACTTCTACTGAGGCATGATGTGAATGTTGCTGAACAATGATAATTCACAACACTCCTTGACTAAACAAGGAGCAGATTGTTGGGCACGGCGGCAACAATAGAAGGAATGCAAAGAGTTTTAAACTGTCCCCCTCATGTAGAAGCGCACACTACCAAACCATCACCACATCAGTTTAATGAGGAGGCCGCTCTCAGCATTAAATAATAATGGTGTTAGGTCAAGATTCCAGACCTGGGAGGACAGTGGTTTGTTTTGAAATGTATTAGTAACGCCAATTAATTTACTGGGGCGAAAGAGGCACACTGAGTGTGGGACCATGATGGTGGAGGGCGGGCTGAGTTTTCACAGCCAGCTCTCAGGAACAAGTGAGTGTATTCATCAGGCCCTGAGTAAACTTGGCTTCACACATCTGTGGGGCCTCTGCACTCACCTGATTATGCACTCCCTACAGCGCACCACACTGGCTCTACAGCCTCAGCACCGCAGGACACACTCGACTCTAGACATGTCAATTGTTATGCTATGATCTGTGCTGGCACATGTGTCTGGACGGTATTTTTACATTAAGTTGAGCTTATTATGTTATTTATCTCAGTTTTCACTATGTCTTATTAACTGTCAGTTGCCATGACAGCCTATGATATAATACGAGGGAAAAGTACATTTATGCTTAATTTAATGATAGTTATTCACCATGTTTCCTTCATTATATCAGTAATACTAATTTGTGACCATAGACTAATAAGATTTAATTGAAATTACAGACTTATTTATTACATTGTTTTATTTAGCAAATCAAGAATCTGATGTAAAAAATCATCAGAATCAGAATCTATCTATATATATAATATATAGATATACATACATACTTATATATATATATATATATATATATATATATATATATATATAGATAGATAGATAGATAGATAGATATGTAGATATCGGTTGCTATATGGAGGAGTTGTACAGTTTAATGGCCACAGGTGGGAATGATTTCCTGTGTCGTTCAGTGGAGCATTTAGGTGGTATCAGTCTCTCACTGAACGTGATCCTGTGACTGATCAGCAGGATGTGAAGCAAGTGGGAGGTATTGCTCAGTACTGTCTTTATTTTGGACAACATTTGCCTCTCTTACACTTCCCTCAGAGGGTCCAGCTCCATCCCCACAACGTTACTGGCCTTGCAGATCAATAAAGGAACACTGTATTTTGTATACATGAAGAATCAATTTACCCAGTCAAACAAACAAGCAATGAGAAAGGTGAAAAGGAACACTACAAAAGAAAGAAAGAAAAATAATAATTTCACCCCAAAATAGAAAATAAACAACACCCACAACAACACTGTAAATGTGTGCTGTACAATTATCATCTTACATTCCACAACTGTTTAATACAGAAAATACAAAATACAATAAATTGTATATTTACATTTTTATTCTTTTTATTTCTATGTATTTATGGTCTTGCATATTTGTACATATCAGTTATTCCCATCATTTTTTTAAAAATTTAATGAATAAATCAATCAATCAATAAAAGTAAAATTAAACTATATTTTAGTTATTTCCATGGTTAGTCCATAAATAAATAAAAGGTCAATACAATTAAAGTGAGTTTATGTTTCATTTCTTCATATTAGTCCACCCCATTTTTTTTCCAATCATTTAATCAATCCTTCAGTTATCCATCCATTATCTGTACCACTTCTCCCTCAGGGCTGCAGGGGAAACTGGATCCGATCACAGCTGAGTTGGGGCAAAAGGTGGGCTGCACCCTGAACAGGTCGTCTATCTATCGCAGGACTAACATAGACTTACACTTTTAATTATTCTCACTTTCTTTCACACCAAGAGGCAATTTAGAGTCGGACAACGTGCATGTTTTTGGATTGTGGGAAGAAACAGGAGTACCCGGAGAAAACCCATGCAAGGATGGGGAGGACATGCAAACTCTACACAGAAAGACCCTTAGATTCAAACCCCGAACCCTACTGCTGTGAGATGACAGCGCTAACCACATCAATCAATCAATCAATTAGATTACTTCATTTGCCTTGTCACATCCTTCATCTACTCCTCATTTCATTATTTTTCCACCACAATTAATCAGAAATAGAGTAGAATAGAATAGAATAGATCAGATCAGATCAGATCTTGCCTTTCTCGTGCCCACACCAGCCCAGGCACTGCACTCTGAAACACTGGGGTTCTCCTGTCTGCTGCTCAGGAGGTGTTCAGGAGACGTGAGTCATGTGACCTGTGAGAGGCGGGAGGAAACAGGATAACGCACCTGTTCTTTGTGGCCGTTGTGCGCGTGACTACATTACCCATGAGCCTGTGCGCGCGCTCCCTCTCTGCGCCACTCTCTTGTAGGAAACCAGTCCGCTTGGTCTTTTTTCTGCTTTCTCACTGTTACCCGGTGTCAACCTACGCCGAGGAGACAAACACATCCCTCCCTCTTTCCCACTCGGCGGCTGTTTCTAATTTGCCTCGGCGTTTCTACTCGCCTCCTCTATTGGCCTCGGACGCCGCCAGTCACGAGCGCTTTCCCCTTTTCCTTTTCCCGGAGAGTTGAGTAGCAACAGCTCGGAAACATCTGGCCGCCGCAGCTCCTGTGTGTGTGTGTGTGTGTGTGTGCGCGCGTGTGTGTGTGTGTGTGTGTGCTCCGCTCCGCTCCGCGTTTCCTGCAGCGCGGCGGATATGGAAAGCTGCTGAAAGTCAATTCACTTCTTTTATTTATTTATTTTTTTCCGCCGCCGAGGATTTGGCCAGAGGAAGTGGGAAGTCGACGGAGCTTCTCTTGTCTGTAAGTGCCGTTTATTTTTTAAAATACGAGGCGCTGTTTAAGCGGATGAGCCGCGGGGTTGAGCTGTGAGGGCTGGGTTTGTTGTGAGGAAAGTAGCGAGCTGCTTCTTCCTCCTCGCCGGTGTGTTTATGCAGAAAAACAGTTAGAGGAGAGCTGAGCGCGAGCGCCTGCTGGATCCGGGCCTGCTGTGGAAACCTTACAGTGCAGGTAGCTGCTGTACTTTTTCCCTGTTAGCTCCGAGCTAGCTTTTCCTCAGTTCACGGTGTTAGGGTACACACACACACACACACACACACACACGGTGAGAGAGAGAGAGAGAGAGAGTGTGTGTGTGTGTGTGTGTGTGTTCTACACCTCGGTGTTGCCTACAGAAACAAGGGACTACGTTATATATTTTTCCAAGAAGTCTCCAAGTGTTATCGCCGCCGAACGCGCTTCCATAGCAACACCACAATGTGATCATTTAAAAGGTTGTTGTTTTTGTCCCGTTTTTAAGTTTAAACGTGAGGATAAGTCAGCGGCGGTCCTGACGCGGGGATTCGCAAGTTTTACTCCGGAATGCTGTTCAGTCAAACCTCCACAGCTGTGAGCTTCGTTTTAAAGCTCTTTAAATAGCCTGGATCCTAGATCAAACAGCGCTACATTATCACACACACACACACACACACACACACGCACGCGAGCCCGTGCGTTGTTGTTGTTGTTGTTGTTGTTGTTGTTGTTGTTGTTGTTATTATTGATCAGTAGTGCGTGTGAGAGGTGGCTGAAGCGAATAATGGATGATGTGTGAAGCTGTGCTGAAGTGAACCCTGGGATCTCTCCCTGTACTGAACTCAGACAGGAGTCAGGCAGGTGCAGTGCACTCAAGTTTTACTTGGCTCTTCTTATTGTGTTTCCTGAAAACTTGGCAGATGACACCGATAAGACATTTAGATCACACATCCAATCTGTAGCCCTCCACCTCATCTCTAAGAGGAACCCAAAGATGTTTACTAACTTATAAAAGATCATTGTACTTGTTTTCTTGAAGTTAAACTGTAGGTAACCTGTTTGTTTGATTTTAGGTGATACAGTGGCCCCCCTCCTTTTTTTTTTTACTATTTGAAACTCATGAAGGAGGACGTAAGTGATTAAGGGTAAAAACATGGAGTTACACTAAGCCTTAAGTAGTCCCATTAAAGAGCCTTTTTGTCAAAGCTCTGTTCATGGGGTCTATAGGATCACTCCCTTTGTCCATTCTTTCATTTTCCCCTCCTCAGCGAGTCGTCCAGAGGGTGAGGAGAATGAATGACAGTAATGGTGTGGCCGGTGAACCATGAAGGAGTCGAAAACAATATCAGCTGCGTGGATCTGTCATTTGCAAATGCACTGTGCTGGCCTTTGTTTATGGTTACTGGAAGGAGAGCAGAGAGAGGGAGAGAGAGAGAGGAAAAGAAAAAAAATTTGAGGGTATTTAAATTCTCTGTGCAGGAAACTAGGTTAGAAAAAAAAAGTGTCGGCTTTCACGCAGACCTATTTTCTAAAGTTCGCCTTTGCCGGGAGATTACAAGTGAAGGGGGGAGTTGGCCAGTTTTCCACAGAATCACCTCTCAACAGTTCCTTCCCCCCACACCCCTCCTTCGCCTTTTTAAAGGGAAAGAAAGAGAAACAAAGTTGTATAAAGGAGAGGCTGGTGGCAAGAGTGTAGAGGAGTAGCATATGGCACTAAAAGGAGCACAGCTGGAGGTAGCATTTCCATCTGAACATGATGTCAGAGCAGCTGACAGGCTGCCATCCCCCAGTCTTTTCTTCTGCCGCACAGACTGCGAGTTAGTGTGTGTGCGGATCTGTGTGCAGGAGGAGGCATCGCGTTCCCCTCCAACATCTCCTCCACTTTGCATCTGTCCCTCGCAGTTTGATTTTTTTTTCTCCCCTCTCTCTCTCTCTCTCTCTCTCTCTCTCTCTCTGTCTTTCTTTCTCTCCTCCTCCTCCTACTAGCCATTCATTGATTTTGAGAAGGGAGCTACAGCAGGCACTACCACAACAGTGGACTTAATCAAGTTGATGCGAACCGCAGGTACTGTACCGGGGGGTCTGTGGCTTCTGAATAGAGTGCTTGCTGGCCTTTCCTTAACTCGTTTCTGTTGTTCACACTTTTTTTGGGAGGTTGTATTTTCCCATGTGTTATCAGTCAGATGTGTGTAAGCCGGGTGAAATGGGAAGTGAAGGATTTTGCAGCAGTGTAATGTAATCAGGCAGGGGATGAGTGACGCTCCTTGTTGTTGGAACAATGTTACCAAGCAAGCTTTTCATTAAGCTGCTTGTTTTGTCTGTTAGCTTTGGTTTCACTTGCTTTGCTATGAATAGGGAGTAGTAGACTGGTTGTAACAGTTGTACGATTGTTGGTGGGTTGTTTGTATGAAGTTTAAAGAAATTTAAAAAAGTTTTGTTCATTATAAATTTGTCAGTTTAATATTAGGAGGTTCCCTCTTTATTAATACAGTTTTGTCAATCTAAAATAAGTATAGTTACATTTTGGAAATTTTTAACTGAATAATTTTTCATTTGAAACCTAACACTTTGCTTTTTTGGTTTAATAAAATGAGAAAAGGGAATTTCTCTGCCAAATTGAAATGTTACTCTCATCAGCTGAGCAATATTAAAATTCACTGTATTGATTTTTTTTTTGTTCTTAGTAAAGATTTATTTAACGTCAGAAATGCCTCTGATGGCCAGTCTACAGCCGTTTTTCTGTTGGTAGTGACTAATTTAGAACTTGCAGATTTGAGCTGCCTGAATTGGCTAGACAGCTGTAATCGCACTCCTCCTAGTCTTAATCTCTTTATCTGGGCAGCAGCTGCCATATGGCCTCAGTCAGCTGGATCAGATGTTTATAAGCCTCCTTCTCCGTCCCTCTCTGTCCTCGGAGCCTCCTAATTTGATCGCAGCTACCTTGCGAGCTGTCCTACAATCTTTATTTTTAGCCATCTTAAGGATTAGGATTGATGTAGACTACAGGGCACTTAAAGTGATTGTATTGTAAATCTGCTGTGGGCTTCTTCTTTGGGGAGGATGTTCCGTTTCTCCAAAGATTTGGGGAGGAGATAGAAAGGGAGGAGGGGTTGGCTTGGGGTTGGCTGTCCCAAGTCCTCCCCACCAAAGCCTTTCATTAACGAAGGTCTGAGCGTTGTTTAAGGGGGGTTGGCTTGGTATCCCAATCAGATTTAAATGAAGATTCAAATGAGTTTATTTATGCTCGGTGGTTGAACATGGTGCCCATGATGCATTTTCTGAGAAGGGAGCAGTCTCCACGGGTAACAGGTGTGAATTATTGTTCTTCCTTATTTATGGGTTTATTGGTATGTCAAAACAATAATAGTCTTGGATTTTCAGTGTGCTCATTTTGTTGTTGATTTTCTTCCTTTTTCTTGTCCTTTTCTTTGGAGGGTTTATCTTTTGAGTTTTTGGTAGCCCCTGGTTAGTCCAGTAGTGATAGCTACCCTGATGTTCTGAGACTTCACTTAGCAAAGTCTTAAAGATCATACAACTTGGAATTCTTGCTGCAGTGAGACTGCATCGTTCAACTGTTAGTGTACCTGCAAGCCGCTTACCCAAACGCACCATCCTAGCCAAAGTGGGTTATTAAAAATAACTACTCCAGGAGCACAAAGGTGAAATTACTCGCAAACAGGATTCTGTAGCATCAGGACTTCGGTTTATAACCAAGACACCCTCACAGATGCACGGACTGCATTTTAGTTTCATTTTTTATTTTATTTTATTTTTTTGTTACTTTTACTTTATTTATTATTCTGTTGCATTTTATTTCATTTACAATCCATTCTGAATTTCTGTTTGAAATAATACTTAGGTGTGCAAAATAAAAGCCTATTTCTCAGAAGGCATCTAAAGCTTTAGAGAAATTTATTATAAAATAAAATAGTAAAAGCTTTTTTACACAGCATTTTTATTTATTGCTGACATAGAATGCACTTATTTCCTAGATGTCAGGATGAAAAGTACACCACCAGATACTCCTAGTAAAAAGAGGATCGAAAAGTAAAACGAGGGTAGCAGTTATTGTGATTTAAAAACAAACAAAAAACTTGGTAATCCTTTTATATCGGCTCTGCAGTGAACATTTTTCTGGTGTTCCCACAGGGATGGATGGAGGGTGAAGGGAGGGAGGGGAGGGGAGGGAGAGAGAATTAGTGTGTGTGTGTGTGTGTGTGTGTGTGAGCCAGCGAGTATGTGCATGGAGGTAAAGAGAGAGCGAAAGGGACAGCGCGGGTGGGGAAAAAAGAGAAGTTCCACACAGGGCTGCAAACAAAACAATTGTTGTTCTGCCAGGGCCTCTCTAACATGTGCGGTCTGTTGCAGGTTATGAAGACAGCATGGAGTTTCCGGACCACAGCAGGCATTTACTGCAGTGTCTGAGCGAGCAGAGGCATCAGGGCTTCCTGTGCGATTCCACCGTCCTGGTGGGCGATGCTCAGTTCCGTGCCCACCGTGCCGTGCTGGCCTCGTGCAGCATGTACTTCCATCTCTTCTACAAGGACCAGCTGGATAAGCGGGACGTGGTGCATCTAAACAGTGACATTGTAACGGCGCCAGCATTCGCACTGCTCCTCGAGTTTATGTACGAGGGCAAGCTGCAGTTCAAGTCCCTGCCCGTGGAGGACGTTCTGGCTGCGGCCAGCTACCTGCATATGTATGACATTGTTAAGGTGTGCAAAAAGAAGCTGAAACACAAGGCCACAGCCGAGGCGGACAGTACCCGGCGCGAGGAGGATGCTTCCAGCTGCTCAGACCGAGCAGAGAGCCTCTCGGAGGGCGGCAGTGCCAACCTACTGGCCAGCGACGATGACGAGGACGAGAGCAAAAGGGACAGTCAGTGCCCACCAGAGCCGGCCAGAATATGGGCACGCCTGGCATCAGAGCGCACGGCCAGCCCCGGAGAGGCTGAGGCGCATGGCAAGTCGCCTGCTGCCGCAGCTGTGAGTCCCAGCAGCTCCACAGGTTCACTCTGCCCAACCGGTGACTGCGCACTCGACTTGTCAGTAAAATCAAGCCTGAGTGTCACTCCAGGTGAAGCCAGGAACCCATATTTGTGCGGCTCGGCGACTCCTGACAGTCTACACAGCGCTCTGGTGCAAGTGAAGGTGGAGAAAGACACAGGTTCAGATGATGATGAGCTGCCCAATACTGAGTACGAGATGGAACACAGCGGCTTAAAGGAGGAGACATCAAATGCTAACGGCATGCATGTTGGGCACAACGGACACAGCGTCCAGCGGCTAGGCCTGGGCCTGGAGGCCCACTTGACGGCACTGCGAGAGGCCTCTCTGGAGCGTGACAGCAAGAATGAGGGAGATGGCGAGGTGCTAGTTGGTGAGACCGAAAGGACACAGGAGAGCCCACTGCTGCCCTATGTGTCCGGCATGTTGGGTGCGGCGCATGCACAGATCTTCATGTGCCCCCTGTGCAACAAGGTGTTCCCAAGTCCACACGTGCTGCAGATCCACTTAAGCACACATTTCCGCGAGCAGGAAGGTGCGCGCACCAAACCGACGACCGGTGATGTCAATGTGCCCACATGTTCCATCTGTGGTAAGACGTTCTCATGCATGTACACACTGAAGCGGCATGAGCGGACACACTCGGGTGAGAAGCCCTACACGTGCACCACATGTGGCAAAAGCTTCCAGTACTCGCACAACCTGAGCCGACATGCGGTGGTTCACACACGTGAGAAGCCACACGCCTGCAAGTGGTGTGAGCGGCGCTTCACACAGTCCGGAGACCTGTACCGTCACATCCGCAAGTTCCACTGCGAACTCGTCAACTCGCTCTCAGTGAAGAGCGAGGCGCTCAGCCTTCCCACTCTCCGAGACTGGCCGCTGGAGGATAGCTCACAAGAACTGTGGAAATGAAAGCAGAGAATAAATGAATGAAACTGCTTTTTAAGTTAAGACAGAGTGAGCGAGAGAGGCAGAGAGGTAAGGCAGGAAGGAGGCAGGGAGATGGTTGAAGGTCTGCATCAGTCATGTTTCTTATATGTACACATTGTTATCTTGTTAAATTGCACTTTATTAGCACAAGAAAATGTTACTACTGATTTTTATTTTCTGGTCAATTTAGTTGTTATTTTAAAAAATTCTTAGTCTTTTCTTTTCGTAAACATGGGTCATGGCTACAGCCGTGACCTTTGACATGAAATGTGCAACTCTTGATTTGACAGTGTATAAATGTACACTTGAACACTCCTTGATTTTATTTAACATCCATGCCATGAGAACGCGTATGAAGATTTCAGGTAACACACTGAGGAAGTTCAAAACTGATAAGCATCACACTAAACGGGTACTACGATCTTACTACGATCTTATATTGACCTGTACACATAAGACTCATTTATGAGTATGTGTATATATCGTGCACTACTACAATACATTTATTTTGCAAATCTCATACGTGTGTGTGTGTGTGTGTGTGTGTGTGTGTGTGTGTGTGTGTGTGTGCGCGTGTGTGTGCGCGTGTGTGTGCGCGTGCACGCAAACACAGTATGTTAACAAGTAAGTCCTTTAAATCCTGCGAGGATATTTGCTCGAAAAAGCTCCAAGCTTGTGTTATTTAGGCTCTTGTACATTTTGTTTTTGCTTGTGATAGGAAACCTGACTGATAAAAGACAAAAGGCACTCATGCAATGTACAGCCTCCTTTTTCATATCAACTGACACGTTTTTCTATCATTTAATGATTGGGCTGATGTCTTTAATTCAATTACAGACCCTCATTACTACATTTCCGCTGAGAATGGGTTTTCATTTGCTGCATTTCTTGAGATTTCTGTAGTGTTTTTTAGAAACGATTTGAGGGTTTTTTCCAGGAAAAAAAAGAAACTGGGCTCTGTTGTTGCATGACGTCCAACCTGTATATTTAAGAAGATGTGAATTGCTGTATTGCTGTACGCTGTAATAGACAGAGTCATTACAGTCAGGGCACCCGTCTGTTTAAATAAAAAAATATATATACATATATATTATATATTTACCTTAATATTACAGCTGTAGAAATTGCATGAATTTTATTTAACTCCTATTTTTGTTGTTTTGCATTGGAAAGTGTATTTTTAATTAACTCATTTGCTTCCTAAGTAGTCTTTTTTTTTATTTTTTAAATTAATTATATAAACTCTCACTAGAGAGTGACTCCTGTTAAGATGTTCTACTGGGCTGTGAAGATTGTGTTAATGCACTGATGCTAGGCTGCAGTATGTCTCTGGCCAACTGATCTCGAGTGTGTAGCATGGAGCTGCATGTCAGCAGAGGCTTCATCTCTCTGAGCATCTTTTCCAAAGCTAGTGGCGCTCCTGCTTAGCACCTCCTCACACACTGCTGTTCTCCACTACTGGTCTCCAACTGCTGTCTCCGTCTCATGTTTACTCGCTGTTAGCATTTAAAAAGTGTCGCCTTTTTTGTTTATAATTTATTTATTTATCTGTTTGATTGGCACTTGTATCAAATTCTGTGGCTACGAAGATTCAGTTGCCATGAAAACCCATATGACAGTGTGTCAGTTGTGTCAGCAGAACTACTATGTATGGTGAACACTGAAGAATCAGCAAATAGCTTAACTCTGAGGTGTGTGTGTGTGTGTGTGTGTGTGTGTCGTTCCTATTTAGCAGGAGAAAATGTTTGTCTTGGTTGCACCTTTAAAAAAAATCAACAAAAACAAAATTAGATGCTGAACGATGCCTTTAAGATTTTAACTCTTGATCAAACTGACAATATTACATAAATACCAGATCTATAAATGCTAGAGTATTGAAGAATAAAATAGTTACAATGCTGTAGATTTTTTTTTTTTTTTTTTTTTAATACATTGTGTATGTGATTTAAGAATATATTTCTTTGGGTTTTTGTTTTGTATAAATTAACATCAGCTGTCATTTTCTTACTGATTGTTGAAAAATTGAACAAAAAGGTCAAGATATTTGTTAGGTAAAAAAATCAGAAAAGACAAAAAAAAAAGAATGAAAAAGCTAAATTTGGCAAAGTGCTGTTGAAGCTTCGGACACTAACACTTGAGCAAGTTTAAATGAGAGAAGAGAGGACGAGTGGAGAGCTCGCGTGCCTCTATGGCCTCAAGGGCCCTGAGCTTCCCAGTATACAATAGGTTGCAACAGCTACTAGAAAGGGTTGAGATTTGCCAACAGTGTGCGCTCCTCGTGCCGTTTTTGCACGGTGGTACTTTTACCTTTTGCACTCTAAAATGTGAAAGAAAAAAAATTTATGGGATGGGGGGTATTTTTTGAGACTGTTTGTTTTCCTGCTTTTGTTTTTGCTGGCTTCTACTATCGTACTTGACCGCCTTAAACTACTGTTAACAGCCTACTGATGCTCAGAGCAGGAGAACTGGAACTGGCAAGTTACTGGATGTATTTTTATTTCACTTCTGTTCACTGGCAATGAAGCTGTGAAATGGAGTATGAAGCATGTCCACAAAACAGATGAACCTTTAGTTTACTTGAAAACTGGAAACCGCCAGTGTGAAGAAGAACAACAAAATTTGAACCGAGTGTGTAGGAGGTGGGAGAGAATAAAAATAAAGTTATGGCAAAAAAAAAAAAAAGGACAATCGCATTCTGAAAAAGAGGCAGATTGACTTCACATGTATTTGCTTCCCTTTTGAGATTTTGGTATGTTCACATTGTTCTTTTTATGGAGTTAGACAGTTAGCTTTGACAATCATAGTATGTTTCATTTTCTCAAGGGAAGTAAATTATGAGGCTGTTTAGTTTTGTACTTTTTGGTGTGCTGTTGGTGAAATTTTTAAATTGTGTGCAAACTGCAATAAATTATAAGTACCTTCATTCATTTGTGAGAAGTGTTGTTTCTTGCCTTTGGAGCTGCCAGAAGGAATCATGATTTATACACTGTCAAGGCAGTGTTTTTGCCTTCAGTTGAATAATCGTATTTACTGTAGATGTTGAGTGGGTGGAAACATGTTTTCCAGTGCGTGAGGTCTCTGAATTGGGTACTGTCCGGATGTGTGTGTGTGTGTGTGTGTGTGTGTTTATGTATTTGCTGCTTCAATATCTGGCTGGTGCTCCAGCAAAGCCGTGGGCTGGACCAGGGAAAATGTGCAGCAGCTTGATGAAAAGCAGCCCCTCCTCTTGTCCCCTCAGACACACGCACACTAGTAACGTGCTGCCAGAACTCCTCAAGTACAGTTTACCAGCAGAACAAATCGGAATGATCTATTGTCTTCCCTGCACAAGAAACCTGGCATTATAAATACTCTAAATATTGACCACATTTAAGGAATTGAGCGTTACTCAACAGGCTTCTGCCACAGATGGCCTTGAGCTCTATGCTCCCCTCACAACAAACACACATACTGTCAACACATCATTTTGTAACATACAGATATAAAATACCCAAGTTATACGTTAAAGATTTTTTAAATCTGAAAAGAATAAGAAATATGTATTTAAAAATCTGAATATCATTATTTGAATCACACATTTTGCACTGAAGGAAATTAAGACATTTAAATCCATAAATAAATAAATAGGTATTAGTAGGACAGCGCCGTTCTCAGGTTTCCAAACATCAATGGGTCTAAAAATATCTATTTAATTGGAACTCATTCTAATAACTTT
>JAQMYF010000027.1:39259628-39275435 GCA_030014195.1 Neosilurus mollespiculum
TTTTCAATTTTAACATTAAAAAAGTTCATGAAGTCGTCACTGCTATAAGTTGATGGTCTGCACGTTTTATTTATGGTTTTATTCCTAGTTAATCTGCAACAATATTAAATAAGAATTTTTGATTATTTTTGTTATCTTCTATTAGATTTGAGAAATATATTGCTCTAGAAGCACTAAGAGCTTTTTTATAGTTAAGGAGACTCTCTTTCCATGCTAGTTGGAATAGCATTAATTTAGTTTGATACCGTTTTCGTTCTAATTTCCGGGAGTTCTGTTTTAGTGTGCGTGTATCATCATTATACCAGGGGACTAACTTTTTCTCTCTGATTGATTTTCTTTCCAGGGGAGCTACATTATTTAGCGTATAGCGTAAATTTGACTCAAAGCATTCGGTAGATTGATCGAGTTCTGTGGGGTCTGATGGTGATCCAATCATATTTGATAATTCTGGAAGATTAATAATAAAACTCTGTGCAGTAGTTGATGTAAAAGTATGCTTAATGCGATAACGTGGCGAAGTGTATATATTAATACTAAGATACTTTCTTTCCTATTCTTTATGTGAGATAAGATAATGACCTGAAATAGTTTCTGACTGTGGAACTGTGACTATATTTTCAATATTTAATCCAAAAGTTAGTATTAAATCTAGAGTGTAGCCAGCATTATGAGTGGGTCCTATTAAATTCTGATTTCCCTCTACTGAATCTAGAATAGACAGGAATGCTGTTCTTAAAGGATCCTCCTGGTTTATCAAAATGAATATTAAAGTCACCAACAATTAAAGCTTTATCTAAAAAAACAACCAGGTTTGAGATGAAGTCCTCAAATTCACATAGGAATTCAGAGTATGGCCCTGGGGATCTGTAAATAATAATTAATGGAAACAGCTGCGTGGGCATATTTTTTTTGCAGGAACGTATGTTATGTTAGAACTTTCTAGAATTCTACAATTTAAAAATGTAAAAAAATATTACAGTGGTATTTAAACTGGATGGTGTCGATTCAATCAGATTACCTGTTCATCTCCTACAGAAGGCAAAGACAAGTAGTTCTTCTGTCTAAAAACAGAGAGTGGTCACCTGGGTGGTGGACAACATCATCTGGACCTACAGATGGGCTGGATGCCCAGCCCTTCTGTGAAAAGACATTTAAGATGGAGTGTCTCCTTATCTGCAGTACTGAGTACTTTATTAGGAAGATTATACTAATGCTGGGTAGGATCTTCTTTTGCTCTCAAAACAGCCTCAATCACTGTGGCATTGTTAATTTTTGTTGATAAAGTATCATTTATCCATCATCTGTAGCATCTATCCATCAGGGTCACAGGGAAGCTGGAGTAAATGCCAGCTGACTTTGGACATAACGCCGGTACACACTACTACCAATCTACTGCAGGGCTAACACCAACACAAACAACCTTTCACACTCAAATCCACACCTATATGAACAATTTGGAGTAGCCACTTGACCTAATGTGCATGTCTTTAGACTAGGGGTGAAAACCAGTGTCCCTGGAGGAAGCTCATGGCTCATGAATGCAGAGAGAAAACATGGAAACGCCACATAGAAATGCTGTGAGGTGACAGTGATAACTCGAGCCACCATGCCACTATATTATTTAATATTCACATACACTATATGGCCAAAGGTTTGTGGGCACCTAGTCATCATACCCACATTGAACAGCACATTGCTTTTAATTGCTAAAATAACTTCCACTCTTCTGGAAAGGCTATCCACTAGATTCTTGGACTTGTTTGATCCATTGCATCCATTCAGCCACAAGAGCATCACAAGTGCATCAGTAAAGTCAGGCACTTATACTAGGCAAGAGGTCAGCATTCCAGTTTATCCCAAAGGTGTTCAGTAGGGTTAAGGCCAGAGCTTTGCACAGACAAATCTGTCTTCATGGAATGCGCTTCGTGCACAAGGGTGTCATCTTTCTGGAACACTTTTGGACCCCTTAGCTGCAGTTAAGGAAAATGTATTGCTATTATCCAGTTGTGTCACTGCCTAAAAGCAGAGCTCCTATATGATTTCCCTTACTTTTTCGTGGGAACTCTGAAACCCCATACACATATCCTACGTATATCAGGATCAACTAATTTTAATAACTTGTTTATAGGAGGGGTGGTGCGGTGGCGCAGTGATTAGCACGTCCACCTCACAGCAAGAAGGCCTGAGTTCAATTCCCGGACTCTTAGAGTTTCTGTGTAGAGTTTCCATGTTCTCCCTGTGCTTGCGTGGGTTTCCTCCAGGTACTCCGGTTTCCCCCCACAGTTTAAAAACATGCACAGTAGGCTAACTCTCTCTTCCAAATCACCCCTAGGTTTGAGTGTGAATGGTTTTGTTTTGCCCCTGCGATGGCCTGGCAAGCTGTCCATGGTGTACCCCATCCTTGCCCAGAGTCGGCTGAGATGGGCGGCAGCCTCCCTGCAACCCTAATTAGGATTAAGCAGCTTAGAAAATGAATGAATGAATGAAAGGATTAATGTTTATATAAGGGAATAAAAATGAGGTAATCAAACACATTATCTTAGTCTCGACATGTAATGTCCACCATTTAGAAGCCGCAGGTTTAGAGAACATTTCAATAACACAAGAATATCATTAGTTGTTTATTTATTTCATGTTGATGTCACATCATGTGACCTGAGTATTACACGCATCTTGTTCTCCATATTATTCTCCCAGAAAAATTTTCTTATGTTTTTCCTTTATAAAATTATACAAATTTTCAAAGAATAACACAGGGTTCCCCTGTGTATACACGCAAAGAAAAAAGAAAACAGATTTATATCTTCGGAAGGGAACCACCTATTACAACCAGATTGGGCATGTTGGTCTATGGGGAGATAATAGTTCAAAGCCATATTAGTTTGGCTTGGTGAGAAGTTACATAAGAAAATTTAACGAAAATGTCTCGGCATACCAAAAGCAACTCGATGGTTAGATGCTTTTTCCTTATCAGTGGTGCTTCGCTGTAATTACAGTGTCTCATTATGTTTTATGTTGGTGTTCAAACACTCGGAATTGACTGTAATAGTTTTATAATTGTCTTTTGTGAAATTTTAATATTGGTTTAGCTACACAGATTTGTATCTGTATTGTACAAATCAACCTGTAAAACATGCACCCATACTGGTATTCTGCATCCTCCACAGCTCCAAAGCATATAACATAACTCTTCACAAATAATACCACTGATTGTGTATAGCTCTGAATTCAGTATATACATATGTTAAAAAATCAAAAATAAACAAACAGCAGTAATACAGAAGAAAATTCAAGATAAATCATTTGGAAAAAAGAGGTCTGTGAATGGTTGTGCAAACATGCAATCCTCAGCACAAAAAAAGTGTATTTATTCTTAAGTTTAGTTAATGCCTTGTGTTCAGAGTCCTGTGTTCCTCACATTCACTGAACTATCAGAATAAGCAATGTTATTTACAGTGATATTTTAGGACCACTTTTAACCTCGATTACAGCATGTATTTGGTATGGCATTGTTTCAACAAACTTAAGCAACATGACAGCCTTTATTTCCATCCAGGGTTGGGTTCATTTTTCACCAACATCTTGAGTTGATGACAGGAAAATCAAACCACTCCATAAAGTCTTCTTCAGCACATCCCAAAGACTTTCAATAGGGTCAAGGTCAGGACTCTGTGGTGCCAGTTCATGTGTGAAAATGAATCGTCATGCTCCCTGAACCACTCTTTCACAATCTGAGTCCCAATTTTATAGCTGTGCCATTAAAGAAAAAGTCCATTGATAGGAGATTTTTCTTAAGGCCGAAATGTTAGAGTGTTCAAATTTTTGGTGGGACAGTAAAAGGAACAGCACAAACAGAGAAATCTTTAAAAATAGGCATCCTAAAGATTTAAAGCGTGCACTATACACATAGTTGGCAAGTGATAATTTATTACGAATGCCCTTGGCATTGTAAAAAATGTTGCTGTTAACAGAAACAGGGCACTTTACAAGCATCCACAGCTGCCAAGTGGATTGAAATTATTACATATAAAATATGTAAGAGTGTGTATTAAAATATTTTATTGGTAAATACTGTATATCTGAACTTTTAGATTTCAATTTCAAAGCATTTCCATGTTTTTGTACTGACTTAAAAGAACGTACAGTCAAGGCACACTTTCTTCACTAATGAAGGCTGTGTGAAGGATGTGTATCGGCGCATGTAACTCAATATGACACAGAGAAAGTGAAAGCTACAATAAGGGCAATCATTTCTAAACTTATAATAAAACCTAAAAAATGTGCACCTACAGGTTTAAGTTACAGTGAATTAAAGGGATAATAAACAGTAAGCACCTATACTCTTACTGGGATGAGCAGCAAAACTTACAGAACATTCACATCCAAATGCAGTCCAATATGTTATAACAGGGATTGAAAAGAAAAATGAAACCCAACAAGAACTATAATTTAATAACACTTCCTAAACACTTGTATCTATAATACACTGCAAATGGATCTAGAACATCCCATCCATATAGCAGGATCCATTACGCTCGCGTGAACTCCTACCCATTTAATGCTATTACCGTTGCACTCTTCAGGACTAAGTTCCTATATTTTTCAGCGGTGTCCTATTTGACACATTAATGAACACAAAACTAAGAATACATTAAGTGTATTATAAAAACAAACTGCGTAAGAAGTGTTATCCAAAATTCTTTTTCATCAAGTTATGTTTTTTCAGAACACTGCATGGTGTCTGAACATGTAATTAATTAAAACACTGACTGATTGAGGCTCTTTTTAAAAGTCTTTTCGACTCTCAGTATTCAAAGAAATGTGGGGCTAAATAAAATTAAATAATGATAATTATTTTTAACAAACAAAAGTCCTGGGCTAATTAAGTGTTATGCTATGCAGTATCGCTACATTTTGGCAAAAAAAACCAAAAAAAAAAAAAAACCAAAAAAAAAAACCAAAAACAGTAGTTTGTAGAGTTAAGATTAATGGCACATTTTTTTTGTTATCTATTTACTCAAACACTCAAAAGACACAAGAAACAAGCAGTCAAACCATTCAACAGTTTAGAGGTTAGAATTAAAATATACAGTTATAACCACCAGAAAATCCTGAGAGTTGAACTGTGTGTCAATATTAAAATACATTCAAGTCATGAATGAAGTCGGCCTAACAAGTGCCAACTGACAAACCTGCCTGTGTTGTGGTATAAAGTTAGACATTTGTATGTTTACATTTCCATGCTTACACTTTCCATGAATGGATGAATGTCAATATCACACCTTCTAATAATAAACACATACTTGCAAAAAGTGGAAAACATATCATTCACTACCACTAAACAACTCTGTCTAACATCAGGTTAAATACTTGGCCAGTAAATACACATCAGTGCAAAGACAAATAGGACATATGCTCCGTTAACTATATGAACAAATGAACAGAGTGTTATACAAGGAAATGTATAAATTACATTCTGAATGCGAATAATGAGAAGTGGAGAATAGAACAATGAAAGGGTTCTACTCATGTCAAAAACACTCCAATAGGAGAATTACAGTGGAGGCCAATCTGATATTCTGCTAACTGTCCATTTGTTCATTCAAACTAATCAGTTTGTTTCCTCCTTGCTACAATTAATCAACAAATGAATGAATCCTACTAATATAAATCAGGGCTTTAGTTTCTAAATCTGGACTCAGTCATACAGTTAGGTCTGCTGACACTGTGAAAACTCACGAAAAGCAAATTGAACACAAAAAACTCAAGTCACAGGAGACCCATAAAGCTAAATCAAGGACCATTTCAGAAATCCTATTTGAAAATGATCAACAGGTGCATGGGAGAGGTTTAAGAGTTTGTTCCCTAAAAACCAAAGGGCTTTTACTATAATGTCGTACAGTGACCTCCAAAGAAACATGAAAACGATGATATAGTTCTTGAGTAGAGGATCATATGGTGTAGAAGAAAGAATCCATTATTTTTTTTTGTTGTTGTTTATGGGAATTTGCAGAGAGGTGAGACACTGGATCCTTTTCCTGACTCCGTACACTGAGCCCACTGATAAGCCCCGAGCACTGTGCTGAGTCAGAGGACTTGGATATACCACACAGCCAAGCAGTCCCTTAAAACAGCTGGATCATCGACTCTCTTGACTTGCCAACACCGATCCATTTCACTGGCCCAGGTAAGTAAACAGTTAGTAAATGTGTTTGTGGTATGCCTAGCACCAATTCTCTGTCACTATGCAATTAAGATCATAAAGGTAGCTAAGCCATTAATAATGATTAACAGTGGTAATCAAAAAATTAACCGTATAACTGAAATCAGAGGAGAAAAATCTCTTACCAGGCACCTTCAGGAACTCCTCAATGAAGCAAACATATTTCTGGGCATTTTCAGGAAGCTCCTCAAAGGTCCTAGCAGCTGAAGTGTTGCTGTTCCATCCAGGCAAAGTCTCATACTGGACCTCAACCTTATGTAACACCTCCTGATTTGCTGCCAAAATTAAGACTCTTTAGGCATGTTAATGTTTTTCCAGTACATTTTGACAAAACCAATCAAAAGGAAACCATTACAAGATGGGACTTTAAATACACTGCCTGGCCAAAAAAATGTTGTGCATTTTAATATTCTGTGGGACTACCTTTAGCCTTGATTACAGTACCTAATCTCCATGGCACTGTTGCTTCAGTTGGTCAGGTCAAAGCTCAGCGATATTAAGTGGCAATAAAATTAAGTCAGATGACAACCTGAATGTACTGAACGACCAGTTTCTCCCATCCATGGACTTTTTCTTCGCTGATGGGACAGATATAAAATTGGGGCTCAAATAGTGAAAGAGTGCTTCAGGGAGCACGAGGAATCATTTTCACAGAAAATGAGTCCTGACCTTAACCATAATGAAAGTCGTTGGGATGTGCTGGAGAAGACTTTATGGAGTGGTTCGATTTTCCCATCATCAATTTAAAACGTCAGTGAAAAATAAACCCAGTAAATATTGTTTTGGCCAAGCAGTGAACATTATTTGCATATTATATTGTGAAGAATGAATCCACTGTTTCGTTTTTGATAGTGTAAACGTTTACTCTGAAAAGGCCCTAAAGGTACATCTCTGGTGCAAACAAGGAACTTGGTGCATGTCTGCTGTCCATAAACCTTTGTCCACAGAGTATATGAATGCATATATATAATGTCTATTTATAAGAAACGTGTGTTTGTCTGCTCACCTGGGAAATACGGTATGAATTCATTGTCCAGTTTATAACCAACACCGATTTTGATTTCAGAGAAGACGTCCAGGATGTCTAATTTGGTTAGAGCCAAACTGAAGAGAAAGCAGGTTTGAACAGAAAAATACGGTTTTTATTATGATACAACTGCACCAGTAATTATAGAGGTATACAGAAAATATACTGTAGAGTTATCAAGGCACTGAAAAAAAATTTAATTTGTAAGAAATTGTTTATATTTTATGAACTTTAAAACACACATACATGTCTGAAAGTAAACACTGAACGAGGATAAGATGGAAACTTACGCAGTGAAGCCATTAATCATGTGGGCATATTTGACAAGCACCAGATCTAGCCAACCGCATCTCCTTTTGCGGCCTGTGGTCACGCCTACCTCTTTCCCTCTTGTCTGAAGCAGCTCTCCAATTTCCTTAAAAACCAACGGTTGGATAAATCATTACACAGTAGCACTGACTGTCACTAAGCAAATGTATTCACACAGATTTCAGTGATGACCATTCCTAGCCAATCCGTAACATGCATCAAACATTGGGGGCAGCTGTGGCCTAATGGTTAGAGAAGCAGGTTTGGGACCTAAAGGTCGAAAAAAGTGTGGCGGTGGGGGAGTGAGCTACACCTTCCCTTCCTCCACATTCATGGCTGAAGTGGCCCAGAGCAAGGCACCTAACCCCCAATCGCTTTCCCAGCACCCCAATGTGTTGTAGCCCATTGCTCTAAGTGTGTGTGCTCACTGTTTATGTGTGTGTTCATTTTGGATGGGTCAAATGCAGGGATTTATATAGGATATTTAAAAATCAAAAAAAAAAAAAAGCAAATAAATGTTTCCTCTAGTAGTAATCCACTAGATGGTGCCGCCATATACATAAAGACTGGAAAGTAATATGGTCTAAACGTTAACACATAAAGCCAGAAAATGCACATTTCAGAATCATTGACTGTGGAATGTATTAAAGGAGGAATTGGATATAACTGTTATGGAATGCAAAACAGGTCCATCTCTTAAATCTCTGAAATACCTATGAAGCTTCAAAAACACAGGGGTGTGCACACACACTGCAAACTCGTATTACTGCTTGCTCTCATTACAGGCAGAAATTTGAAAGACAATGCCCGAGGTAACTGAAATGCTGAAATTGCACACCATGATGTCAGGTGTCGGATAATAGGTACAGATAATGGATGAATGTGTCGTGCGGCTCTTCTGGCATTACAGGTGTTGAGTGCTCTGAGAGAACTTATACAAAAAAACCTGAATAATATAAAATGATGCAATAAGAAGTCTTAGTACAATAGTTGCTTACATTACTTTGTTCCGATGGGAACGCGCCGATTCCCACTCGAGTGGTGTAGGCCTTCACTACGCCATAGACTTCCCCAACATTCTGAGGCGGCATGCCCAGGCCCGTACACACCCCACCCACAGTACAGTTGGACGAGGTTACAAAAGGGTACGTTCCTGAAAAGATAGAATCATAACTACTGAAAGAGGTTCATACTGGGCAATCTTTCACAAGAGTCAGTTCCTTCATTCAGTAACTGAGGTCAATTCTTGATGTATGACTTGTTTCAACATGAGAATAAAATGTCACAGATATGCCAACTTGACTAGTTTTTTTTTAGCACCTCACAAGTAAAATAACTCAAATACCAGATACATCCTGAAGAAAACAAAGTGAGCTACTTTTTTTTTTTTTTTTGGAAATCCAGTGAAGCTCTTCTGTACATTGTCTCCTACCAGCAGATGGAATGTTCAAGCTGTTTTCATCTAAGAGTACTTTTATCATCCGTGTACCCTTTTCAAAAGAAAAAGATGTTATACAATAGTGCCTTCTGATATACAGCACAATCCTGTTTAATTAGCATATTCCTGAGGCCTTTGTCAATCAGGGAAACAAGCTTCTACTTACAATATAGCAGTGTTTTGGTTAAACATACATTTGAAAAAAGTAAACAAGCTGAACACGAGTAGTGTTCAATAAGAACATGCAGAGTGGCATGTGGGTTCCAGGACTTCAGGTACAGTTATCGACAAAAGTTTTGTCACATGTGTGCCTGATACTGACAACCAGTGAAAACTTTAATAACATTAATCCTACAAGAAAACAGATTGTTTTGTGAAAGCAACAGGAAATTGTACATTTATTTATACTTCTTACAGCTAATAAAAGACAAACATATCCATTCTAGGCTGGACAAAAGATTTGTTGCAATCATGTAACATCAAATTCTGAATTATACTGAATATAGGTATTAAAGCAGCTTTCAGACAATTTATAAAATCTTTTTGCTAAAACTGTAGAAACCGTCAAGATCGCCTAAAAGCAAATGAAAGTTTGCAAACAGTAGTAAGAACTTTAAGACACCCTTGGTACACATTGCTAAGCTTGGTCATGCAAGGAAACTACCCACAAAACAACTGGCTGCACAAAAGTTGTAGTTATCCTCCTGATGACTCCCTCAAAAGCTTCATTAGGACTCATAGCTAGCAATGTCTCCTTCAGCATCAACTCTACATCATATTTCATGCAGTGGTCACCATACACCATGGTCCTCTACAAGACACAGCTAGAACACCATGACGTGCATATCAAGGCCCGAACACGTGGAAACTGTTATTAGGAAAAACATGGAGGAAAAAAAAAGATATTTTGATTGATGAATTATTAATTCAGAATCATATTGCTATTCCAACAGTGTTGTTACTGAACATCTAGAAAATTGCTGAACCCAGAGCTCACCGAAGAGCCAGTCATGTATGAAAGTGAAACATCATGGTTTAAGGTCATCTCCAGTACATGAGTATCACAAAGCTATGTAAGATGGGTGGTAACATTACCAGACGCAAATATCAACAGATTCTTGCTTCCAATTATGTTTCAAACCTACAGGTGGCTCAGATTTTTCACCATACGGTTGATAACAGACTCTTTTCTGACCATTTGATAAACGAGCCGCCCTCTAAAATAGCTTACTTGTGTATTAAAAATGGATTATAAGTGTCTTGGGTCTCAAGAACTTTTAGTAGTACTTACAAATTTTTATTATTTGTAATTTGAACATCTTGAAGGTGTCTGATTCTTTTAATATTATAATTATTCATCATGACAAGCACCTGGGAGTCTGGTAGGATCATGGCCATGTTTGCAGAGGCACTACTGACCTTGAGTGATGCTTTTCATTTTTCAATATGATGTTATATTTGCTACAATATTATATATTTAGTTATAAACAAGGCCATTTGTTTATTTTTCTGTAATAAATATAGTCTTGAAAGTGAAATTAAGTCTTTGCGACAAGAATTTTGTCCAGGAAAAAACAGGAATGTGCGACAAGGCTTTTGTCAATGACTGTACAGGTAGACCTTGATTTGTGACTTCCAGCAAGTTGTCAATAGGAAAAGGTTCACATTGGCTGGTTAGTATAATACATGTTCTTCCACTTGCATGTGATCCAGAATTAAATTAACTGTACAAAATCCTGCAGAGTTTACTTGCTGTTTCAGCCCTAGTGACTTACCAAAGTCAATGTCCAGCAGGGCAGCATTGGCACCTTCCACCAGTATCTTTTTGGGTGCACCATGCAGAGCCTCGTACATGAAGAACACACCATCTCTCACCATGGGTTTTATTCGGTCCACAAATGCCTGAGAGAAAACACACATCCGGCTCTCTAAGTAAGCTCCTATGGAAAACTGGTGGTTGAGACAGGCACACTGGTATCACAATTTACGCAGCGATTTTGCTAAACTCTGTGTATGTTAAGTGCTTTCTTAGAAAGAAATCACATAGTACATTTACATTTTTATCACTGCAGCTGTGGAGTCCCATCAACACTGAATGGCACTTGTGTGATTGCAGCACTGATGTTTTTAATGCTTCCTATTATGATTTTAAGTTCTTAAAGCAGGCCAATCCTATAGCATTAGCCTGCCAAAAATGTTCAGGCAGGCTGAGTAAATCATCTCAGTGAAAAGTGAATCAGTAGCTCACCTTGAGTTTCTCTAGCTCCCCATCAACATCAATCTCCAGCGACGGGTACATAGACTTGTACTGAGATGCCAAGTTTTTATACCTACAAAGACCAAGGGATTACAAAGTAAAAAGACACTACACTACAAGATTTCTTAAAATGTGAATCTTCTGGTTTGGTTAGTTCTTTTGTTACTTCATATAACTTTACAAAGTCAAAAAAAAAAAAAAAAAAAAAAAAAAGATTATTACACCCTAAAGCTTTAGTGGCAGGTCGGGCTTGACATTACAAGAATGGTTTAAGAAGATCTCAGACGACAACAGAGTGTACTGTATCTTACAAAGGTCGTTACAACACACTACAATTTAAATCAGTTTGTACAGTAAATTATGCTGATAACCAAGGTATCGGGATCTGTGAATAAAGTAAATAAGAGTAAAGAGATGCCCTCACCTCTCTGAAAACTGCTCAAAGTCTGACAAAAGGTCACATATTCTGAGGCCACTCCTGGCCGCCTTTGCTGAGTAGACAGGTCCGATACCCTTTTTCGTTGTTCCTAAACTGGAAAATCAGAATGAGACCTGCTTAATCACGTTTTAAAACAATTAGTTACGTTTCTAAAAAAAGTATATATAAAGAGATGATTTATTTTGCAGCTAATTCCCCCAGCAGATTGTGGTTGCATCAAGGTAGGAGAAAATAAAGGATACAAAAGACTTCTTTAGTCTTTGCATTTTTGGCAGAAACAATGCTTACTTTTTGCCAGCTTGTTGCTGCCTCTCCTGTTCTTGAACCCCATCCACAGCTTGATGGAAATCAAACACTGTGGACAGAGAGTGTGTAGATGATGACGACGACGACTACATTATCGGAGTTAGAAACTTTAGCTGACTGACTGTCTTATGAATGTACAACCGTGTGAATGGATGCAAAATGCACAACACAAACTTTATTACGTAATAAGTTATATTTATAATATATACTATTTGAAAGAAAGCAGCTTTGAGGGAAGCAGGTGAGGACTGTTTCCAAAACAAAACATTTCTAGTAATGATGAATCCTGAGAAACAGAGCTGCACATACCGATATGGGCGCGGTCAGAAATGACGAGCCGCTTCTCCCAGCCTTCCAGACCTGGAATCACATGCAGTAAGATTTCACATAGTGGTATTGAAGATACACACCTAAGGACATTTCTGGGACTACCGTATATGTGTTTTGTGAATACGCAAACATACCTTTACCCTTCCGCACATTTTTCTCTGCCTCCTCAAAGAGGCCGGGAAGGTGAATCACTACGCCATTACCTGTGGTGAAAGACAAGTGATGTGTTACTCCATATGAGGAGTATAGTGTAGCAATAGGTAGCAATACAGGTAGGAGAATAAAACCTCTTGTAATTCACAGGACTGTATGCAGGGGATATAGTGGTACAGGAGGATATGTTTATATCTGTAGCCTTGCATGCACAAATTAGGAGCTGTCAAAAAACAGTTTTTTATAAATTAACATGATGAAATAAGTTGTTGTTTAAAAGGTAAACAATTAGTAGTGCATCATGTCATTCTTCTTTCTCAAACACAGGAATTGCTGACATGCTATTCAGAAAGTCATTAGCAAAACAGACTTAATGAGGATAAATCTGGAACTACACCATGCTGCATGACCTGGTCTAAGCTATGGATCAATTCTAACAGCTTAAAAGTTCTTACAGTACAATTACAGTACACAAATAAATATTAGAAATACTTACCAATAAAAGCTGTGACGTTTGGGTTGATAATGCCACTGGGTAAAAGGTGAAAGTCATACTCCACAGAGTCCACCACAACTGTGTGTCCTGCATTGTTGCCTCCCTAACAAGACACAATGGTATGAACAATAATTAACACAAGAGTCCTGATGTGTCCAACTGATAAGTAATTACAGTAAATCAATGTAACAAACTGTTGTTCAGCAGCTTCATCATAAAGCACATGCCATATTTCAAGTCTGTATATATCTCAAATCTGCAGTTTCTCTGTTTAACATCTGTCATCTCTACAGTGGTCAACATTCAACTTCATTTCATTTGTTAATACACACCATTTCCTGTGATTCAGGCCGGCAACATATTCAAAAAAAAGTTGGGATGGGGCAATTTAGGGCTAGTAATGAGGTAAATAAGTAAACTTGACATTATTTGAAACAGGTGTTGACAACACGGACTGTAATCATGATCTGGTACAAAAGCCATATCTAAGAAATGCTTAGTTTTTGAGAGGCAAAGGATTTCCCTTATTGAAATGTTTGAATGAATGAATAATGTTTATTTCAAATATGTAAAAAAAAAAAAAAAAAAAAAACAAAAAAAAAAAAAGTACTCAAATACTTATAAATAGTACAAACAATGCAAAATAAATTAATTAAAAATTTAAACAAAATGACTAAAGAAAAAAAGCAATAACAACAAAAACAGTAACAATAATGAAAGTAATAATAGTAACAACAACAACAACACTAATAATAATAATAATAATAATAATAATAACAATAATAATAATAACAATAAAACACTGAAAAGTATGAAGCAAATGAAACTGTCAACTATTACACATTCAAAAGGGAGTAAGAAGAATAATCTTATTTAATCCCACCCCATACCTATCAATTCTTATTTGACAATAACTTACCCGCTTCCTGTTAATATCTCCCATTTGTGCGTCCCACATACCCCAAAACATGTTCAATTTTAAAAAAAAAAGAAAGAAAGAAAGAAAGAAAACACAAACAAAGATAGCTAAAATAAAAAACAATATAGAGCACTTAAACAATACACTAGGAAAGAATTAATAAAGTAACCTAATTAATAAGTAACAGAATGTAAACCATAACCTTGAAAACATGTGTTTATTACCTACCCCCCTCTTCATCCCTGTAACCCATGAAAATGATTTCTTTATATTTAATATTTTATATTTTAAACTGATTAATGTTTGGACATTGCTTAAGTTCCACATTTATACTATTCCATAGTTTGATTCTTATGACTGATATACAAAAATGTTTTTTTTTTTTTTATGTTATTTGCACTGTTTGATATTTCATAAAATCTGTGAATTTTATTAATTTTGACTTGAGAAATAATGAGTTAGTGTGATCCCGGTACTCAGCATTATGAATGATTCATATTGCTAATTCTTGAAGAACTGATAATAAATTTAAGGAACTTTGTAATTATTTCCCCAGACTTACACACAGTAATTGAAATACGGTAAAACTAGTGAACCGTACAGAATGTGGAAGTGATTTATGATATAGAACCTGCTTTACTTTGTTTAATACTTAAGTGCACCTTGATAGTTTGTGTAGTTTATATATATTTAATGTGTGATTTCCAATTGATCATCTATAATTACCCAAAGAAATTTATTTCATTTCATGTTTAAAAGCAATGCTCCTCAAAGAAAGATATGAAGGGATTTAGATATTTCATCTAGTATGATGTATAATATCATGAAATGATTCTAGGGATCTGGGGGTATTTCAATGTGTAAAGGACAAGCTGGAAACCCTAAGCTGAATACCTATGCTCTTTATTTCCTCACACGGCACTGTATCAAGAACCGTCATTCATCTACAGCTGATATAACCACATGGGCTTGGAATTATCTTGGCAAACCTTTGTAAAGCACAACATTATGTTTTAATATTCAAAACTACAATAAGTTAAAACCACAACTGGTTAAAACCTTAATGTGCCAAAAGGAAGCTGTATGGTACAGGTCATGTCAGTGTTCTTGGTAAAGGTAACTTACACTTCTGTGTTAGCAGCATTAATTGGAAAAGGATTATTTCCAGAGATGCCCAGGCATATTTTAACAAGACAATGCAAGCCTACATTCAGCTTACATTACAATTGGAGGCATGGCTGTGGAAGAAGAGTATGTGAGGGCTGCAGTCCTGACCTATCCCCAATACAAAATCTGTGGTCAATTTTGAACTAACAAAGTGGACAACAATAACCCTACACTTTTGAACCTTGTAAGACCAGTTTGTAGGAAGAATGCGGCAAAATAAAACCTGAAACACTTCATCACTTGGTGTCTTCAATCACCAAGTGTCTTAAATGTTGTGAGAAGGAAATGGCAGCATTACAAAACATTAAATGCTTCACTGTACAGCGTTTTTTATTTTTATTTTAGTTTTTTTTTTTTAAGTATTTCACAATCAAAATTAAAATTAGGGTTTGTGTTGAAAAGAAAAAATCATGGTGTGAAACATTATTTAATGCGCTGTTGTATTGTTTTGAGTGCAACACTTCAAAGATCATTTACAAAACAGTTTTCATTTCGTTTTAATTTCAATTTCAACATGTTTCCAACTTGGAACATCAGAACCTACATTTTTATTTTATTTTATGCCAAGTCAGTGCTATCCCAGTTATTAATCTAATTGTCATAAAAAACATACACATTTGATGAGTGTGTGTGTGTGTGTGTGTGTGTGTGTGTGTGTGCGCGCGCGCACATGTGTGCGTGTGTGAGAGTGTGTGTGTGTGAGAGAGAGAGAGAGAGAGAGAGAGAGAGAGAGAGAGAGAGAG
>JAQMYF010000027.1:39297294-39307612 GCA_030014195.1 Neosilurus mollespiculum
GCCTCTGGGGCCTTTCAGAAAAGGTGTGTTTATACTGACAGATCATGTGACACTTAGATTGCACACAGGTGGACTTCCTTTCACTAATTATGTGGCATCTGAAGATAATTGGTTGCACCAAAACTTTTGAGGGGCTTCATAGCCAAGGGGGTAAATACATATACACATGCTAATTTTCAGATTTGTTATTTTAAAATTAAAATAAATTAATCATTTTTTAAATATTTTTTTTTCTTATATATATATATATGTATTTATTTCTCATTTCACTTCACCAACTTAAACTATTTTGTGCAGATCTATCACATAAAATGTGCTTCCCCCGTTTGACAGACCACCGACCTCCACTGGTTTACTAAAATAATCTGAGTTTAAGGTCAATTTCAGCTTCAATACTGTTGCGATAATTACAAATCCATTTCAGGCTCTGGTTTCGTAACAACTGTATACTCTCTATGCCAATTGTTGGATGTCCGTCATAAAATAATTTTATAAATACCAAGTTGTCGCCATGCTTACTGCTTACCTCTGAAAACCCACTTTCTTCAAACTGTGTTACCAAACAGCACATCATCTCCAGACTCCCTCCCACAATTGCCCCCTTCCAGTTTGCCTACCGGCCAAACCGCTCCACTAAGGACGCCATCTCCTCCACTCTTCACCTGAGTCTCTCTCACCTGAAGGAAAAGAACACCCATGTCTGGATGCTGTTCCTGGACTTCAGTTTGGCTTTTAATACCATCATTCCACAGCATCTGGTAGACAAACTGGGACTCCTGGGCTTCAGCACCCCAACATGTAACTGGTTGCTGGACGTCCTCACTGAAAGACCAGTCAGTGCGGGTCGGTAAGAACATCTCCAGTGTCATCACCCTTAGCATAGGCTCCCCTCAGGGGTGTGTCCTGAGCCCTCTGCTCTTCACCCTGATGACACATGACTGCGTCCCAAAGGCTGCCACCATCCACATTGTGAAGTTTGCGGATGACACAACAGTGGTGGGTCTCAAGTACGACGACCTGGCATACAGACAAGAGGTAGAGCAGCTGGTGAGCTGGTGCATAGTCAACAACCTCATCCTGAATGTGGATAAAACTAAGGAGATCATTGTCGACTTTAGGAAGAATCAGCCCAGCCACAATCCACTTCTCATCAACAACACTGCTGTAGAGGTGGTCAGCAGCACTAAGTTCCTGGGGGTGCACATTACAAATGACCACCTGGTCTGTCAACACTACGTCACTGGTCAAGAAGGCACAACAGGGTCTGCACTTCCTGCGCAGGGTGAGAAGAGCCCACCTACCTCCGCCCATCCTCACCACATTCTACAGAAGCACCATAGAGAGCATCTTGACCAGCTGCATCTCTGTGTGGTGTGGCGGCTGTAGTGCTTCTGACAGGAAGACTGTGAGGAGAGTGGTGAGAACAGCAGGGAAGATCATTGGGACTTCTCTCCTCCCATTCAGGACACTGTATCTAAGCGCTGCTTGTCTCAGGCCACAACCATTATCAGTGACCCCTTACACCCCCCACCACGAAGTTTTCTCCCTGCTGGCTTCTAGGAAGAGGTTCTGCAGCATTTGGTACAGGACCACGACGTTCTGTAATAGCTTTTTTTCCACATGTTATCAGACTGTCAATGAAAATTTGTTGCTCATACCAGACACATATTTTTATAACAGACATCATGTCTTTTGTGCACACCTTCATAACTTTTAAATTTACAATCTTCTTTAAATTATTCTTGTATTTTTATATTCTGCACTACTAGAATTCTACAATTCACTTTACTACTACACTTTATAGTTTTTTGCTGCTATCTATCTATATCTACAGTTTCTATATTTCAATCCTGTGCTAAGCCAGTTGCAATGAAAATTGTTTCTTTGTACACTCACTGTATACTAAAGTCACTGTAACTCACTGTGTACTGTATACTAAAGTCTAAGTCTACAGTGCCTTGTAAACGTATTCACCCCCCCTTGGCTTTTTACCCATTTTGTTACATTACAAGCTGTAATTTAAATGTTTTTTTAATCTGAATTTTATGTGATGGATCTGCACAAAATAGTCTAAGCTGGTGAAGTGAAATGAGAAAAATATATATAAAAAAAAATGTTTTAATTAAAAATCTGAAAATTGGCATGTACCATGTATTCACCGCCTTTGCTATGAAGCCCCTCAAAAGTTCTGGTGTAACCAATTACCTTCAGATGTCACATAATTAGTGAAATGAAGTTCACCTGTGTGCAATCTAAGTGTCACATTATCTGTCAGTATAAACACACCTTTTCTGAAAGGCCCCAGAGGCTGCAACACCACTAAGCTAAGTTAAAAATAAGAAGGCACGTTTTGAGTTTGCTAAAATGCATGTGGACGACTCCCCAAATTCTCCCCATCCCCAATTTTGCACATATCAGTGATCAAATAAAAATATGTGAGCAAAAAATCATATACCGTGTAGCCTTATTTAATCAAACTGTTGTGACTTCATAGTGCAACTATCACTCCAAGAACTGCAGCACACTTTGTGGCAGTCAGAAATAGATGCAAGAAAACTGCTAGTGCAGGCGTTGTTATAAAAAGCATAAGAGGCCATGTTCTCTTTCACATACAGCAACTGCAAACCGGTTATACTGAGCATCACTGCTCACAAGTTTTTTTCAGTAGAGTATACTTCATCCAAAGTGTTTATCCAGATAGCATAGCAGAACTCTCCATGGACCAAACTGTACATCTGCACAAAATGCATTTCTGGAAAAAACACTTGGTTTCATCAAAACTATGCATCTCTCACACCCTACTGGTTACCGTGTTTTGTTTAACTGAATGATAATGAACAGGAGATTGAATGTCAAACTGTGACAAAGAGACAAAGTAAATATTCTGCATCAAAGTGGGCTCAGCAGCAGCATGTGTGCAGGAATATCACACCACAAATCTCAAGTTAACCCATACAACAGTAACAAGTTTCATTTTCAGAAGGAAATGGGTAAGAAGAACTGCAAATCATTGGTCTGGGCCTATGAGACATTTAGTGCAGTTACAGTAGCTGTAACACTGATTAGTCCATTAAAAATGGGTTTTTGGCTCCAAGGTGGGGCAAACGAATCCTATCATCTGGAGACCACAGGTTTGAATCCTGTGTGATGCCACAACTATCCGTAACCAGGAGCACAAGTCAGCAGAATTGGCCAAGCTCTCAGGGAAGTAGGGATGATATAGGCTCTCTTCCCTGTAACTCACTAGCCAACTGACCGCTTTTCTCAGAGTGTGCTAAGCAGTTCAGAAAATTTGGTTGGCTAGCATTAGAAGAAGCATGTGGTGAACTTCACACTCCATGATTGGTAGCTGTCTTGGGATAGGGAAGTGATGATAAATGATAACAACTGGGAAATTATTTTCTTGAAATCCCTAAATTAAACTGAACTTCATCTTACCTTGCATGTTTTAGTGACTGAAGTAGCCTTTCACTGGTGTTGATTCTCTTAACCAAATGCTTTATTACTAGTGTGGGATTATTAATCAACAATAATGCACTGCAATACTTCATAAATGTGGTCGTTAGTGCTTATTTCATCTGACTGTTTTTAAATCACCACTTGAAGAAGCCCAAATACAAATAGCAAACACTAAAATTTACACTTTATACTACAAACCTTCTACAGAGAAAGACCAGCTTGATCTCAATGACTACACCCCAAATACACATATATTATCCACACAAGGTTTACATGTAACATAAAACAGTGTAATTTGTTGGTCTCTAAACTTACCAAAACATTAACCAGAGATTTCTGGTATGGAATCTAACAAGCTCTGTTTGAGCTGTAACATTTTAATCTTTCCTGGTCACATTGTACACACTGCTTTACACTCTCAAATGTATTATAAAATGGACAAAGTAACAAGGATTAAAATGTATTTAACAAAGGGTTTAAACACACCCATGACCTAAATAGTACTGTCACCAGCAAACTTCTAAAAAGTCGTACGAAAGAATAGCTTAGAAAACGTTTTCACTACACACATTATATACTCAGAGTTAGACTTCATATACATTTTCTGTATTATTATTGCCTTTTTTCTACTCAAATGCCATCTGAACTTTTTTACTTCTTAATCATTACGCCCATGAATGTGGCATGTACATTTGGATTTTTTTTTAGTATTCAAAGTAGCAGAATGTTCACCAAACATTAAATCACTAATACACAGCCAAAAAACCCCAACAACTTGCTTCTAAATCTTATGCTGATTCATTAAGAACATTGGGCCAAACATCAATATCTTCAAGTTTGTTTTTTATTTGTTCGCAAGAAAATTCATAAGAAAAAGTCTTGCAGCTGTGTTTTTAGATTGGTGAATCTCATTCTCTTTGAAAATTAAAAGGATGCACCAAAAGCTGTGAATAGCATAGTTGAACGCCCCCTAAATCCCCACAAAACCCACAAAAATACTCATGAAGGCAAAAATAATGGTAAAGCGAATCTACAAATCTACAGGAGTGCTGTAATATAACAGGGGAAAGAATTTTACTACTTCTGCAGCTGCAGGACGTAAAATCCAGATGAGATACTATATTCAGTAGGGTGAATATAAGGCTGCGGATAGGAGTGAAGCCTGGCATGCTATGAGGGGTGCAGTGAGTGGAGTTTCAGCTGAAGGGCGAAGTAAAGTAGTGAAGTAAAAACAACAAAAAAAAAGAAAAAAAACCAACCTGGTTTGACACAAAATCAGAGGCCCCAAATTTTTTTGGGGCGTGTGATACTGACAACTGCACCTATACGCACCTTCTCTAGTGTGTGAAGCAACTACTGGTTGTATTGTTTAATATATTGTATTAAATATATACTGTATTTAATTGATATGCAAATGGTTCACTAATGGTGGTGTGTGTGTGTGTGTGTGTGTGTGTGTGTGTGTGTGCATGAATTTTGGTTATAGGACACCTTCTGTTCATGCAGTCTGGGGGTCTGTAAGTGGTGTCATTAACCAAGGGGCCATCGCATATCCATGTTGTGCTAATGCAGCAGGTCACTGTAAGAACAAAAGCCTATATTGTTATTGGAATGTAAATTTACTTAAATATTCTTTCCAATGAACCATGTGTCTCCAGCAGCTTCTTGTTTCAAGCACATGCCTACATAACTACTCTGTAAAACATATGAATCGTGTGCACCTTCAGGGAAATGGGATCCATATTTAACAGATGGTGGTGTCATAGATGGGTTGGACATTATTTGAGTGGTACAGTTTATGGCCCTTCAATGGACTGGTGAACTCTTCAGGGTGTACCCCTCCATTGTTCAGAATCAGCTGAGATAAGCTCCAGTCTCCATGCAACCTTTGTAGTATTAAGCATTTTAGCAAATGAATAAATGAATGAATGTTACAGTTGAAGTATAAGTTAAAAGGGATAGGGAGCCTTGATGCACATGTATGAATGTCTATTGCACTGATGATGTTCGTTAGTCCAGCAACAGAATAATATCCTCTTTAGACTTGAAGCTGTTGGTATTCAGTATAGGGGAATTTTGTCTAGTCAGTAGATTAATACCCTCCAGAACTCACAGGAAGATGTGGCTGATAGATGCCTGTGATATACAGTACCCAGCGTCCAAGCTCCTTCTGAATTATCCCTGTGGCCAAAAAGCCAAAGGCAGACAGTACCTGAACATGTAGTGATACTGGGTTGGAGCATCAGGTATGGGCCTGCAGTACCGGTGTTGAACAGCTTCATTAATCTCCATGGCATTGTTGCTCCAGTTGATGAGATCGAGGCTCAGCAGCATTAATATTGCAATAAAGTGAAGTTAGCTAATAACCTGAATGTACTGAATGAGCAGGTTATCACATCAATTTACTTTTTCTTCTCTGATGTAACGGATATAAAACGGGGACTCAAACAATGAAAGAGTGGTTCAGGGAGCACGAGGAATCATTTTCACATATGTACACATATGTACAGAGTTCTGACTTTAACCCTATTGAAAGTTTTCGGGATGTGCTGGAGAACACTTTATGGAGTGGTTAAATTTTTCCCTCATCAATTCAAGACACTGGTGAAAATTTTTCTAAAACTGAATAGAAATCAATGTTATGTTGCTTAAGTTTGCTGAAACAATGGCATGACAATTATGTGCTGTAAGTAAGGCTAAACGCACTCCATAAAAAGATAAGCGTGTGTGACTTTTTTTGGCCGGCCAGTGTATTTGCACATATAAAACTTCATTGAATACAATTTTTGTACAATATTTATTTTAAAAATGACATCCTCCAAGTGGTGGCAGTCATTGTCTATACATGCTTGGAGGCGATTTCTGAAGGCTGGCATAGATCGATGGGTCATGTCGGGTGGAACAGTGGCTATCTCCTGCTGAAGAGCAACCTTAAGGGCTTCAAGAGTTTAGTCACTGAGTATACACTCGTGATTTACGGTAGCCCCACAAAGGTGGGGTTGGGCTACCAACAGACCTCATCACTGCATCTCCTGCATCGCTCAGTTTAATGTTTACAAATAATTCTGTATAAACCTGTATTGAATGAAGTTTCATGTGTGCAAATAATAATCTGATTATCTTTAAACTTTTTTTTAGCTTTGAAATGTGGGAGGTTTTTGGGTCACCCTGTATGAAGGTTTTTCAAATCAGTGAAGATTTAAGATACAGTTTAAAAAAAAAAAAAAAAAAAAAAAAAAAAAAAAAAAACTGAAAAAAAATATCTGATTTGGTTTTACATTGGAAAACTGCTGAACAGCACAAACCTGAACACCTGATCCTAAATAAAGGTGAACTATGCACTGTAAGAATGGCTTTTGCTTTAAACTGCAATATTTATAGAACATATATCGAGTTTCCACCCCTAAAAAAGAGGAAAGCACACCTGGGAATGCATGTGTGAGGGCTACTAAAAATTGCCTCATAGTTTCAACCTTAACCAAAAAACCTTTTCAAGGAGGTGGCCATCAAACCGTGATCTCAATACCTTTGTATTTATTATTTGCTATGATATGTGGTACTGCATGTGGGCACCTGATTTTCACATCCATATGTGATGGTTGGACATACTATTTCAAAACAATAGTTATGCTCTTTCAGTCATAAGAGTATTATTAAGTTCAGGAACTGATGCTGAGGAATATAACAGTCAATCGTCCATATAGTAACTGCCAAAAAAACATATGCTGGTCACATAGTACATTGTCATAAAAAAGAAAAGAAGATTTTTCCCCCCTAGTTTGTCACCTTTAACTAGCATGCAAAACCAAACAACCAAACAAGCCTTTTAATAGTCAGAGGTAAACTTCAAAAATGGGAAATTCTACAGAACTAGAACTACCAGATGACGGTTATATGCCACTGAATACAAAGTGGACAGTGAAAGTTCAGTGTTGGATCCGATATAACAGAAACTGCAATCTTTTACAGACATTCCACAACTTTAAAAGCAACTAGACAAAAAAAGGTATGTGTTGTTCTTTAATTAATAAATAAACTGCCCAAGTTGACACACCCTTGTGGTGTAAAAGTAATAATTAAAAAAAAACTTCAAGGAAAAATAATCTTTGGGTCATCACACTACCTGATTGTTGATTATTTTCCTTTAAAAGCATGCAATCTGTGTGGTGTACGACTCATATTGAGTATTAGTGTTGGGCTTGGAATTGGCTTAAAATTAATTTTTGCAGTGAATGTACACAGTACACAAGACACTAAACACTCCTTCATTACCAAGTCCAGTTTTTCGTTATTCATTTGTTTGCCAGAACAATAAAAATTATATTATTGTGAACAATGCTATTAAATAAATAGATATGTGAACTCACTGTGACCTTGACACTGCTTATTCAGTTACTAAATCTAATCATTTCATCTTGTGGGTTATGAGAACAGCAAGAATCTGCGACTAGACTAACAAATACACTGATGGATAAACAGACTGATGAACCAGTGACAAAAAACACATTTGCTGCATGATAGGTATGACCTTGTATGGCCCAATATCAAAATCAACTCATCTGCTGGTTATAATACTGTTTTCAAGTCCTGAAAACATCTAACCACTTGACATATCGTTTTAACAAGAATCTCAAATCTCGGACAAACACACAGACAGACCAGCAGTCAAAAGTCAGCCTTGAGATCCTGAACATGACTGTGAAACTAACATCGCTGTATGACAAACAGGAAGGAGGTTATTGAAGAAAAACTATTTGAGATATTTAACCTTAACATGACCTTGATTCTATCTGAATCAACTGCAAACTCTGATCACAGAGAATGAGAATTCCATGTGAATCCTACATTCAACCAGTCGTTACTGAGATATCAGCTAACGAGAATCTCAGACACACTGATGGAAAAATGGACAGACAACCCAAAAATATAATATCTCCCCATTCAGTGGCAAAGGTAGAAGAATACCATGTATTTTCATGATAGTATATGACTGATGACTGGATGATGTGGCCTAAAAATTAAAGCATTTTCTGACATTTTCATCACAATTATTTATTTATAATTTGATCACAATATACAGGGTGACCCAATGAAACCTCCCACATTTCAAAGGTAAATGGAAAAAAAAAACAGTTAAAAGAACATCAACTTAGTATTTACACACATGAAACTTCATTCAATATTGTTTTCATACGTCATGTTTTAAAGATGATATCCTCCAAATGGTGGCCGTCATTGTCTATGCATTCTTGGAGGCGATTTCTGAAGGCTGCCATGGCTTGACAGGTCATGTCGGGTGAAAGCTATCTCCTGTTAATTAGCAACCTTAAGGGCTTCAAGAGTTCAGTCAGTGAGTATACACTCATGATTTAAGATAGCCCCACAGAAAAACATCACAAGGGGTGAGATCAGGGGAACAGGCCTGCCACCCAACAACATCACCCAATCCAGAAACATTTCCCTCAGAACTGCCAATGATCTAAAAGCTGTCTGTGCCATAGCTCTGTCTTGCTGAAACCACACACTGAATTCTTTAAGCTCAGCTGGTGTTCAAGCTGTGTCCAAGTTCAAGCATATCAATGTATTGGTCAGAAGCTACGGTTACAGTTACATCATTCTCTTCAAAAAACATAAGGACCCATGATGCCAACATTGGTAAAAGTGCACCACACAGTCACTCGTTCGGAGTGCAACGCTTTTTCTTTTAGTATGTGATAGTTGTTGTCAGACCAATAGCAAAAGTTTTGTTTGTTTACACAACCACTCAAATAAAAATGAGCTTCGTTACTGCACAAGAAAACAGCATCTTTTGGAACATGTTGCAGAATGTTCTTGCATAACTCCCTTTGGCTTATCCAGACAATGAGTTCTTGCGCAACCATCATTTCGAATGGATTGACGAGAATGTGTTTGTAAAAGATTCTCCTTGCTGTTTCCCAGGAAATACCTACAGCTAAAGCTTGCTTCTGCACAGAACGAGTCGAAGAATGCAAAACAGATCACCTCAATGCTTCGATATTCTCGGACATACGAGCACTCCTAGATCAACCAGGTGATTTTGGTTTTAGTTCCATGGAATACTGAAACGTCTTCGAAAGGCCCTCTGGGTGGCGATGACCGAGCAGTTGCTTGCAAAGAATGCACTTTAAAAGTAAACACACGGTGTGCTCCCGATCACATAATGTTGCCACCTGAGGACAGTTGGGGTTGGGAAACCAACTGACCTTAGCACTGCCTCTCCAGCCTCACTAAGTTTCATGTATGCAAATAATAATGAATAAAATCTGTACTGAATGAAGTTTCATGTGTGTAAATAAATTTGATCATCTTTAACCTTTTTTTAATTTACCTTTGAAATATGAACTTTTTTTGCATCATCCTGTAAATTATTCTATGGCAGCACATGCAGACCGGTTCAAATATACAGACACCGGGGCACCAGGGGGTGCTAACATGCTCCTGTACGGACATGCAGCCAGTTCGGGTTCATCAGACATTTGTCATAAACCACCTGTCCTGTCCAGAACTCAACCTGTATTTGCTGTGCTGTGCTTTGTGGTGTTTGGCCTTGTTTTCAACAACTTATTCCAGTTTTGGGTTTATAAAGCCGTGTATTTTTGCATATACACACGCGCACACACACACACACACACACACACATATTATATATATATACACACACACATACACACACACATATTATATATTATTATATATTATTATATACATGAATATATATATATACACACACACACACACACACACACATATGCACATTATATATTTATTATATATATATATATATATATATATATATATACACACACACACACACACACACTCATACACACACACATTA
>JAQMYF010000027.1:39308714-39319495 GCA_030014195.1 Neosilurus mollespiculum
GTGGTAGAAGAGGTAGTCTAGTGGTAGAAGAGGTAGTGTAAAGACAGAAGAGGTAGTTTAGTGGTAGAAGAGGTAGTTTAGTGGTAGAAGAGGTAGTTTAGTGGTAGAAGAGGTAGTTTAGTGGTAGAAGAGGTAGTGTAAAGATAGAAGAGGTAGTCTAGTGGTAGAAGAGGTAGTCTAGTGGTAGAAGAGGTAGTGTAAAGACAGAAGAGGTAGTTTAGTGGTAGAAGAGGTAGTGTAAAGGTAGAAGAGGTAGTGTAAAGATAGAAGAGGTAGTTTAGTGGTAGAAGAGGTAGTGTAAAGACAGAGGAGGTAGTGTAAAGACAGAAGAGGTAGTGTAAAGACAGAAGAGGTAGTTTAGTGGTAGAAGAGGTAGTGTAAAGATAGAAGAGGTAGTTTAGTGGTAGAAGAGGTAGTGTAAAGACAGAGGAGGTAGTGTAAAGAGAAGAGGTAGTTTAGTGGTAGAAGAGGTAGTTTAGTGGTAGAAGAGGTAGTGTAAAGATAGAGGAGGTAGTTTAATGATAGAAGAGGTAGTTTAATGATAGAGGAGGTAGTTTAGTGGTAAGAAGAGGTAGTGTAAAGACAGAAGAGGTAGTTTAATGGTAGAGGAGGTAGTGTAATGATAGGAGAGGTAGTGTAATGATAGAGGAGGTAGTGTAATGATAGAGGAGGTAGCTTAATGATAGAGGAGGTAGCGTAAAGATAGAGGAGGTAGCTTAATGATAGGAGAGGTAGCGTAAAGATAGGGGAGGTAGTGTAAAGATAGGGGAGGTAGCGTAAAGATAGAAGAGCATCTCTCTGTAGAAATATCAGGGTATGTTGCTCCCTGTGAACTCTCTGATCACAGCCTGTCTCTCACTAATAACTGTATAGTTTCATGTTGAACATGTTGAAGAAGCTGAGCTAAAATAAATGAGCTATTTACACCCAGAATTCAGTTTTTGTGTTAAGGTCCCTCTTATCTTTAAGCCCCTGTGTTTGAGACTCGTGGTTTTCCCTAAAGCACCCACACAGTGTTTGTTTTCCTTGCTCATGTAGTCCTCCAGTGCTAATGTGTATGGTGTACTGGTATTTATTAAAGGTATTTGTGAGTAATTGGTGTAACGTGGACTGATAAGAATGTCTCTTTGCTTTAACTTAGTTCTTAAGAAATATTGCTTCATCTCCTCTTTGCTAGTCATGGTGATGTTGAGGTTAAAGTTCTGATTATCAACTGACTAGAAAATCAACCGTTAGATTTTAATCTATATTAATTCTGATGTTATGATGAGTTTGGTTATATTTATTGTACTAATGCTTTTCATTCGGACAAATACAAAATTACCGGTTTCTTATCAGAACTTTTTGAAAACCTTAATTAGGCATCAGGGTTTATTTATCTATTTATTTATGTATTTATTTATTAACATTTTTTTAATAGAGAAATAAGCTGACTGTCGAAGCCCAAAAGTGACCAAAACTAGGAACCTGAGGTGACTCCCATCAGCTTGAGGAGATTTTTAAATAAATAACAATAATCTTTTGGAAGTACTTGTTTATTTAAATCTCCTTCTTCACAATACACCCTAGATGACCAGTCTTTTACGTGTACATTTAACAACTTCTATAGAACAGCAGCCTTGCCGTTCCAAGATTCTTTAGAAAACAGAACTGAACCCGTCTCAGCATCGCATTCACAGCATCTAACACAGAATTGCCATCTGTGTCGTTTTTACATTGTCTGAGGAATTTTCCGAGGTTTTGAGCATGGTTTTTTGGGAAGAAAAAAAAATAGATGCGGCTCCAATTTTCGGGTGCGAAGCGCTAATAAGAAACCAGGCTTTTGTTTGTTTGTTTGTTTGTTTGTTTGTTTGTTTGTTTTCCCCCTTTCTTTTGACTTGTACCAATTTTACTGACTTTAGTGATATTCCTCAGTGTGATAGTCTTGTTTTACTTGGTGTTACATTTCAAAAGGGTGGCAAATATAATGCATATGCTAAAGCTAAGCTTATCAAAGCAAACAAATGTTTACATCTCTTGCAAATTTTGCACAAGTAAAAGCTGATTATTTGTTTAGAACTTCAGAACTTCCTACTTTTAGTTATGACCTTTCTATTTACTTCAGAAACACTGCTTAATATTATTCTGCTGTGTTTGGACAGGTACCACAAACATAGTTTTATTTCGCACCCTGCTTATATCTGTGACCTTTTAAACCAGCAGGATAGCAAAATGTTTAGCAAGACCAAATATTTAGCAAACTACCCATTTTTCCATCATTATTCCTAATAATCTCTAAAGGAGCCGTTGCTTTCACCCTAGAATCAACACTGAACATTTCAAGACCCCTTTTGTAAATGGACCTCTTTTTTTAAATATAACTTATAGTATTTATTAATGTATAATAATTTTACCCAATACTAATTTGAATATGTTGTGTGATTACTATATTGTTTGGTATGCTTAATTTTGTCTTTTTGACTTATAACATGGAATATGTACTTTTTATTTTATGGCAATAAAACCTCATGATGATGGATATTTCAATTTTATTTAAAGCATGGACAGTAAAATTCATGCTCCATTGCCCATTCTGTTTTTGTCATCAAATTTTCTTTAACCAAGAACTTTAAGCATTTCCTTACTTAATATCTTTAGGCTGGTAACTAGCTTCTGGCCAATAAGCAGCCTGTAGATAAATAATGTATCTAAATGCATATTATTAGCTACCAAAAAGGACCTTCTACAGAACTGGACTCTCTAAGTTCTAGCCAGTTTTTTTTCCATAGGCTTAATTGCTGTTGCCTTTTTTTAAAGTATTTAATTTACTACAGACTCGGGATGGCTAAACATTAGTGATACGTACAGTCAAGCAGTGTTAATAGCAATAAGAAAATCGATACATAACACATACACAAAGTTTGGGTACATGAACACACAAATGTGCTTTAATCCCTGGTTCATAAGCAACCAACCCGCTGATAACAGAGTGTGATTAGAGTAAAATGCAAACAGCGAATCATTTAACAGGTGTATTGCTTGGTTGCACCTTTTGAAATTTGTTAACTGATCTGGCAAAATTGAGTCTGAATGGCAAAAAATTGTAAAATGAATTAGTGGCAGGATTGAAAGGAGACTGTAAGCTTTACAGTGATACCAAGTTAGCTGAAATATCTTAAAAACTGATGAACATTTGAAGTTTGTTGGATTACGTCAGTCATTCTAAAGAAAAACAGAAAAATGCTTTTAAAGTTGTGGGACTGTTCTGACAAAGTCTCCTTCAAATATTCTTAAAAACCAATGGGTTATCTTCCTTCTATTGACAAAACTTGGGCGGTTATTTGATTACATCATTTCCCGTAATTTCAAGTGAAAAGGAAGCAAAGGTTATGTCAGAATTAAAATTTACGTTCAATTTATTAAACTTCAATTATCTGGCTCACAGGGACAGAAAGTACAACATGAGGTAACGATATCTCGGAGCTATCTCAAGGTATCACTTGAGAAAGACAGTTACAAAGAGATTTGTCAAACTATGCAATTTATCTTCATAAATCTTCATAAGGTTTTTTTTTATACGGGAACTGGATCAACATTGTATCATACCATTTCACTATCAGGTAAAATCTAAACAGAATACAACAACATCTAAGAACAGGATAGCGTGACTTGAGTCTATCTCACTACCAACTTCAGGCTCAAGACTAAACAGCCTATCAAAATAAACATGTTGATTTCAAACTAGGTACCATTAGCGATTGAAAAGTGACCATGCACTTGTACATGTATGTAAATGAATCCGCCTTCTGAATCCAAGAAACAACTATGATAGCACTGTTTATAGCATGCGGAGGTGCCAAACTAACACGCGGAAGGGCGGTCAATCGACGATGACCCCGTCAGTGTTTGTTTAATTCTGAATTGTTCGGTCTGGTGCTCTGAATAAACAAACAGACAAAAAAATTGTTAGCAGGACCAATGAACGCTGTTTTTTTTTTTTTTTTTTTTTTGGTCAGCGATGCGCGGGGCCAAATCACATTCGGGCGGTGACGAGAAACTAAAAATCTAATTTTGCTGGCTTTATGTATAATTCCTGGTATTTTCTGTCAAGTTTAGAGGTAGGACTCTCTATTAGTTATATCCAGTTTTGTCACTTTATGTAAGTTTCTGAGCTATAAAACTTGATAAATGATAGATTAATAGTTCATAGATAGATTAATAGTCATCTTTCAACTCGGAGAAAAAAATGAAAAATCGATATTTCAGTGCTTTACAATGGTTTTTTTTTTTTTTGGTTTTTTGGGGTTTTTTTTGGCCTGTATCGCCGAAGTGGTACTTCCGAATTCCGATTCATTTTGCCAGATCGGGTCACATGACAAGACAACACAAACAGTGTGTGGTGTGAGAATAAGCAATGTTTTCTCTGAAATATACTTGAGGCGGTCAGTGGGAAGGGCGAGTGTTACATGCTGGAACAAAAATGGTTTGCTACATGAGATTCCAGGTTGCATTGATCTGTTCTTGTTGATTTAAAATCTGCGTCACTCATGCAGATTCAAATTTGCTCTGCTCATGCTGTTTAGCGAGAGAACACATGCTCTCTCTCAGTGACCACCACAGGCTTCAGAAGGATGGAGTCTCATCTTTTATATTTGATTTCTGATTTAATATTTCCAGTTGCAAATAAGTAAAAGAAACTCATGAAAATATAATGACCAAATGTACACAGACTGTTAATGTCCTTTTAATAGTCGGTTGAATATAGGAAAAAACAACTCTCACAAAGATGAATGCACTGACTATACTCACACGCACCGTGTTGTCATGGTAATGTTGAGAAACATTTGAAGTGCAGCTCTGCGTTCATGTAGTCCAATCATCCCAGCACAATGCTGTTCCTTTTAGGGATACAGTAAAAGGTAAAGTCTTTTGGGCTTTTACACCCGAGCCTACTGGCTCATAAGGCCGGAGCTTATTCCTGGTTTCCATATCGTGAAGCGACTAGGAGTTCAACCCCTCCTGGACAGGACAGTAGTAAATCCCAGGTTACCAGTATTTTTACTGGTACCCATTTATATTGCTGGTGGACAGAGGCACACTTGTGGTTAAGACCTTGCCCAGGGTCCTTAGCATGGTAGGGGTCTGATGGGGATTTGAACTTATGACCTCTTGATCATAAGCCCGGCACCTTTTTCTCCACACCACCGGGTCCACCTAGGGTTACGGTGCAATTATTTTTGTTTAGCTGTTTTTCACAGTCCATTTTACTTCTTCATATTTCCTAAAATGGGTCACCACCCGCAAGTAAAGACTGTAAGAGAAACACAACACTTAAATTTCTCCTGTTCATTTCCTATGTCAGTAATTACTGATATCAATTAAAATGCAGCATTTTATCGTAATACATTTTCAGCTGTTCACTTTGCTGGCTCTGTCTTTGGTACACAGTTGGCCAACCGACTTAATTCTTTAAAAAAAAAAGAGTTGAATAAAGAATGTTTCAGGTCAATGTTCTTGTGAGTGTACAGTTCTGGCTGTAGCTTTGGCTGTAATTCAGACTGCAGTTTTATATTTATGCTTTATTTCAGATATACTTTTTCTTTCTGGTGTATGATTTAATGGACAGTCCATGTAATCCATTTGTGATGATAAAGGAGACATTAACATTTATGAAAGGTGTGTGTCAACACTTACAAAAGTCAATACATTTTCCATGAGAAAGTCTTTGCGTGGCAGACTTTGCTTTATGTTTTGTAACATGAGAGAATAATCGAGATGCTGATAATGGAATAGCTGTTTTTAATGGTTATAACACAAATTGTCAAAGGGGATCCACACCATTTAATATAACTATAAACTGATAAACCATATGACATTCTCATTAATAAATTAAAAGTGTATTTGTCTGCAGATTGCTGTGGTGTAAGAGCAACAAAATCCTCTGATGTGCTGTGACATACAATAAATGACTTCATGGTATGACATCACCATGTTGTTGTTGGCTATTTCATATAATGTAGCAGCATGCCTGTCCTGTTGTCTAAAAATAACTACCTTTTTTTAAAAATGTATTATTATTTTTTAAATAAGTAAAAAGTGTTTTTTTTAATGAGAGTCCTATTTCTTGGCTTTTGAAAAGCAGTATTGTTAGACCAGTGAATAATGAGTCTAAAGCAGTGCAGACTGCCAGTAAACAAAATGACTGAATCCTCTTTACCGTATATGTATTTGAATCAATACGCAAGCAGCCACCAAGTAAGTAAATGTAATAGAGCATAGTGCACACAGCATGTCTTAATTTGAAGCTGCATTAGCTACGACCTGGACTCTGTACACCATTAAGATCAGCTCTTGCCTTTAGCTGAAGCAGTGAAGCAATTCATATACAAGCTTTGATTCTAGTGGATCACGACTCAAGCTGTCAGTGTTTTCCTGCAGAGAGTTGAGCTCACTCATTAAGATTTTACACCGTCAGTGTGCTTGTACAAGGGTTGGCTTCGTCTCAGTTACCAGGGCTGTGTGATGAGGTCCAGCACAGGGTTAAAAGTGCAGTGAGATATAGCTCCGTCAGAAGGGTTTTCATGTGTTTTACTCCAGTGTAGTAGCACATCAACCATACAAGGTCAGGTAAAGTGAAGTAAACCAATAAAACTATTAGAATTAATTCGTCCAAATATGCCAATTCAGACGCTTATCAGAAACCATAGCGGGTTTATAGTAAGGAGAGTTTCTATTTCATCATTAATTTAAAAATATGTAAAAATTTTAACAGAGACAAATCCCTTTAAATATGGTTCATCTTACGCATCCTCGCGTGCTATTGTACGGTAATATCCGGCTTTCATACATTTTTGCTTTATTGATTTTTATTTATGATTTTCTTTTCTGGTGTTACTAAATATTTAATTGCAGTGGTCCTGTCTGTCAGCTGATACCGACTCTGCTAGTGCAGTCCTGTATGTATCATGTGTAACCTTTCTGCATTATTGAGGAACGGTCAATTCTGATAATGACTATCTGATAAAATTGTATTTCAGACGCAGTACAAGAACTTGTGCTGTTCCTGTACTCTAGTTCACAGTGCAGCAATTTCCCCCACAATGGCCAGATGCACATACTGTTAGTGTTTCTCACTGCTATGCATAGTGTGGCACCCACAGACTATTTTTAGATGCACTGTTGGTATGGTACGTATTTGTATCATGGTACCAAAATTTCATGCCCATTTCCTGCTGCATTAAAATATATATGATGAACCTGAGGAAAATCCCATCTTCCCATGGTGTGAGTCATTCCCTTAATCATCTTACCCACTGGAAAGTTGCTTCCACCACATTTAATCCAGTAAACAAGAGGATCAACAAGCCATGCCAACTGAATCTCAGTTGAGTGATTCTTTTTCAGCTCATTAATATTATTGTAATGAGTAATTACACAAGGGGACGCAACACAGGCTGAAGTGTCTTAACCAAGTACAATTAAATTTGTTCTGTAGCATAAATAATGTAAAAATGTGTATAATACTACAGCACACTGGATAATACAGAATCATTCACATGGACTAGTGGATCCTAATTTCATGCATTTGAAATGTGAAGTAAATTCATAATATATTTTCTTGGTAAAAGTGGATTTTCCCATGATGTGTATTACATTAAAATTGCATGACTTTTGTAGGGCATGTTCTGCAAGTAAGAGGGTGTTTTGTAAGCTTTTGCAATGAGTGAGGAAAAGGTATCATTCTGTCATACTTATAATTATCACAGATAAAATGTGTGAATTGAAGATAGCTTTTTAACTGCGTAAACGTGAGTATTTATTATTGCTTATCATGCTGTTAAGAGTGGAAGGAAATAAAAGCATTTGCACTTATTCATACCTGGTAATAACGGGTGATCAGGACAGGTCTACGTTCACACCTGACATTTATTGAGTCTCCAGATTCACTTGCACTGTCACATGTGGTTGTCCGTCAAATGAAAATAATATTGAGATTTAGGCACTGCGTGAAAGCGGAGCTCCCATATGACTTCTCTTACTTATCAAGTTTTTGGTGTGAACTCTGAAACCCCACACACGAATCCGACATGTATCAAGATCAATTCATTTTATAATAAGTTGTTCATAGAAGGGAATAAAAATGAGGTAACCAAACACACAATCTTAGTCTCGACATGTAAAGTACAGCATTTAGAATCCGTATATTTAGAGAACATTTCAATAAAACAGGAATATCATTAGCTGTTTATTTGTGAACTGCTTACTTGTAAAATGAAGGATTTACTGACAATTAGCTACAAAATATCTAAGAAACCATTTATCCTAGTAAGAGAGCTCCGCTATCACCACTGGGTAGCGAGATGCCAGTCTGCTGGTTCACTTCCGTAAGCACATTATACACATCTGAAATGTCATGTGATTCCTCAGTGTGATTGGGTTAAAAGCCTTTCTGTTCAAATGAGTAATGCATTGTGTGGCAGTAATAGTTTATGCCAGTTGAAAAAAAAAACACGAAGCTACCTACTGCACATGGCACATAGAATTCTGTTTTAAAAAGTGTATTTCATTTTATTAAAAAAAATTTATTTTATTTTATGACTTGAAACAAGTAACATTTATCGTCACTTAGACATTCATTGCCATTACAATGGTTATATATCGCATGAGAAAGTTCACCACAGGGTTCCCATGTGTACGCGTATACGTCGGACATTCAAAAAAAAAGACACCTATCTCTTGCGCCGCGCAGGAGCTCTGCTATCACTAGCCAGAATGTTAGCTGTGAAATACGCAAAGTAACTAAATTCAGTAATAGTTTATTAATAGACTAATATTTTGTGGCCTATGGCCTAAATTATGTTGCCAAGAAAAATACAAACATGTTATGCAAAGGTCTGGTTTTGCCTCCACTGTAATAGATCTGCTGAGTAATCATGTGACTAAGCATTATACAAGATAAAAAGCCCATACACGATTTGGTTTGGCTCTTTGCACATTAGCACTGCTCTGAAATATCAATACACACATCATTCAGCCACTTAACTAAAGATTTTTCACCAATCATATAATAAACATTATAACCACCAAGAGTTGAAGTGAATAACATTTAATTATTTCATTACAGTGGCATATGCATAGAAGTATTAGGTAAACTGTGAACAGTCAGTTGTTGCTTGGTGGAAGCTGGAAAAATGGGCAAGCATAAAGATCTGAATGACTTTAACAAGGGCCACTTTGGGATGACTAAACGACTGGGTCTGTTCATCTCAAAAACAGCAGGTCTTGTGGGGTGTGCCTGGTATGCAGTGCTAAGTACCTACCAAAGGTGGTCCAAGGAAGGACAACCAGTGAACTGGGAAGAGTGTTATGGCTGCTCAAAGTCACTGATGAGCGTGGGTAGTATGTCTGCTCTGATGCCACAGAAAAGTTACAGCAGCAGAAACCACTAAATCTGTCGGCGGCAGATCGGCCAGCTTCAAGATCCTAAACAAAGGAAAGCTGTGACAGCCAGAAAAGGAACATGAATTTAATGTAGGCTAATAAAAGCATAGCTTAGTGTTTATTTAATTTCACCACACATATGTACATTCATTTGCTATTAAGTAATATAAAAACAAGAAAAATTATTTAAAAAAAAAAATAAGTGGTGGGAGACCCCAAAAAACCACTAGGCTTTTTGAGTAGGAGTCCCCCCCCCCTTCATTCCTCTTCCTTTTCGTCCTCTTTCTTCCTTAGTTTTTCTTTTTCTTTTTTTCCCTTTCCTCTTTTCCCTTTCTTTTTTCTTTTCCTTTCCCCCCTTCTTTTTCTTCTTTTTCTTTTACCTTTGCTGCTTTATTTACATAGTATTGGCAGCAAAAAAACAAGACAGTTTGGATTTGAAAGAGGAGAGATTATTAGAGGATGTTACAAATAAGGGGAGAGAAATCCAGATTTTGGGACCTTGGTACCAGATTGTGAACTGCTTTATATTTGTTTTACAGGGATGACTTCGAAAGTGTGAAGCTATTTGTTTTATTATTATTTTTTTTAGCCTGTTTGTTCAGTTAACAGTGTTTAAGAGAAGCTGAAAGTCTTCATTCATGCTGCCTACTTTTAATAAAATGTGTTTGTTGTCTAATATATAGCTATTTAAAACACATCCAACGTCCCATAGTTATTTCCAGAATTCTTCAATATCAGTTCCAGATGAATAAAAACCATTAATAAAGTCTAGAATAAACTCTGGTGCCTAATTTGCCAGAATATTAAGTATTTAGCCCGTTGTTATTGCCTGTTGTTGTTCTTAATTATGCTGGCGTTGGTGTGTGAATGAGTGTGTACTTCATCTTAATCAGAGGACGTCACTTGAGTAGAGGTTCCTACTCAGCCACAGTCTCATATGCACCGCTAAAAGAATATTGTTGCATATGACCCAGGCACCTCTGAATATGGGCTGACCAGTCAGAACCCAGAGTGTATGGGACACATTTAAATGATTTTTTGAGCAAGGCCTTAAACTTCAATTGCTCAGTTGTATTTAAAAAAAAAAAAAAAAGATAATTGTAAGTCGCTCTGGATAAGAGCATCTGCCAAATGCTGTAATGTAAATGTAAATTTAAACCCTCCCTACCCATAGTCAGAGCTATCCACTTGACCCAGGACACATGTTACTACCAGGCATATATAGAGCAACTGCCTTTGAAAAATCACAAGTTTGAATCATAGCCATGCCATGCTCTGTGGGTAGTGTGTGTCTCTCTCTCTCTCTCTCTCTCTCTCTCTCTCTCTCTCTCTCTCTCTCTCTCTCTCTCTCTCTCTCTCTC
>JAQMYF010000027.1:39328662-39344139 GCA_030014195.1 Neosilurus mollespiculum
TTTTGTTTTTCTCTCCAAACTGCCGCTGTACCTTCCTCTGCCTTTCTGTTCTTGAAGCACATGCACAGTAGTGGTAATCGGAGTCAGCCGAAGTTATGCCCAGTATCAACACTATCATGACTGGCTGCAAACGGAGCTCAGAAGTTTGGGAGCATTTTATCAAAAGAAATGAAAAGAATGTGCAATGCAAAATCTGCAAGGCAGAACATGCCTTCTATGGGAGCAATACAGCAGTATTCGTTTGAAAAGAAAGCACGTTGTTGTAGCTGAATCTGATTCATTTTCTGACGAAGAGGGACAGTCATCTCGGTAAGCTGATTAGCTAGTTATCTGCTAACATTAACGTCATCAACAGTGAGCTACTTACTTATATTGATAGCTGTTCACATTAATGATGATGATTTCATTAACCTTAGCACACATGTTATGTGTTTGCTGTAACGTTGTAACATAAGTCCTAACGTTATGAACTGATGTCATGTAGAATGGGAAATGTGATAACGCTAATGTTGTAGCCCGGTGCCTTGTTTTCCTTATTTTACTCAGCTGTTTGCACTCTATGCTACGTTCTGTTACAAAAGTTGAATGGACTCATCTTAATTGTCTTTATTTTTTAGTTAGCACATACCTTAAACACCTTAAACACTTCAAGCTGGAAGCTAATGATGGTTATATAAGAGCAGCTGCATTCTGGTGCGATAATTTACGTATGATCCGATTAGTCGACTAATCGCAAAAATAATCGTTTGTGGCAGCCCTAATATGTGTGTGTGTGGGTGTGTGTTTTATTTCTATATATAAATTTATATATAGAGAGAAGCCGGTTTGTTCCAGCAATGATTGTTTTGATGCAGTAATGTAAAGGTACATACAGTAGTCAATATTCCCTCTTCTCCTTCTTTGTCTGCTGTCAGATCCTGTGTGGTCGTGAAATTCCACGCTGGGTGAACAGACTGGCCTACTTCAGCTCATGTGTGCCCTTCCTACAGAGCTGCCTGCCTAAAGAATGGCTGACTCCAGCAGCACTGCAGTCCAGCGTGAGTCAGGAGCTGCAGGGTGAGCTGGAGGAAGCCGAGGATGCTGCCGCCTCAGCCTCGGCTTCCACACCTCGTCCCAGCCGACACCAGCCGCGCCGATAGGTCCCACTGCCACGAACAACAGGCCTCAGAGACTGCCTCAATGCTCCTGCTGCCAACAGAGCCCACCCCCTTCCAGTCAAAGACCTGCACTCCACCAGCAGCGTAGAAAAGCTCCGTCCTATCAGCGAATGGCTGGAACAGAACCATAGAGGGCCTTGCACTATTGGGGTTTTTTGTTTGTTTGTTTGTTTGTTTGTTTTTTGATCAAGGACCCTGAGGATGTCCTGATTTACTGAAAAACACTCAGAGTTGGTTTTATCAGTGTTTGAAACGTTTTAATACCTTTTGCCTCTAATGTCTTGTTTTGGAAACTCAGGACAGAAAGATATTTTCCATACAAAATTTTCTTAAATCATCTGAAGGATTTTGTTCTTAATATTAAGACAATAATATTTGCAAAGCTGGAATTTCTCACTCACCACTAATTTCCTCTGCCCCATCACCTCAGTGCATCTTGCATATCTTTTTTTAAGGGAGCTTTTGATTACAAAAACGAGTGTTTACGTTCATGTATTTATAGGTTCTTCTTACAGAGAAGCTGACACCTGGGCCAAACTACCCCACTTTTGTACTGACACACATCCCCTGTCTACCCACCTTGGTGATTGTGCCTAAAGATTTTTACTGTTACTTGCTCAAAGAGAGCCCTGCACTCTTTCTCTACAGTTTACCCATCAGTCTGCTTTGAGTAGTAGACTCCTTCGTACCCTGCAAAACCTACTTCAGATGTTTTACACCTTTAGGTTTTTAGAGTCTTATGTATTGGAGAATCTGTTTGTATTCCATTTTATGATTATTAAAGAGAACAATTTTTTGGTTCGGAAAAATTGTCAACTTGCTCTGATGAATAATTCTAACAATCCTTTTTAATGAAAACAGCATGGCATGCATTGTTGTCCACCTTTTTCTAATCTACATGGATGATACCAGAAACCAAAGAAAAACTGTTGAATTGTGAAGATTTAGGGTGCTTTATCACAGCAGGATGCTGGATTACTTTCCTTTTTAGCTTTGACATATCAAAATATAAACCTCTTCATGCAGAAACACACATGATTTGGGACCTAAAAAATGAATAAAATGTTTATTGATATAAAATGCTCTGCAAAAAAGTATGCCGCAGTCCCACTTCAGTCATCTTACCTCTGACAACATGAGAACGCATCTGTAATGCTTTTGTTATTAAAAAGCAGTGAAATGGGTGCACAAGGGGCAGAATTTAAGAGCACACCATTTAACAGTCTCAAATACTGTTCAATAGCATTCAGCACTGAACAAAAGCAAGAAGGTGAACGGGAGCAGAAAAGTGAAACAGCAAAGGTAGCAGGACTGGAGCTATTGGTACACAGCTCTTAGTCATGGTTGAACGTTTAACCTTCAGCAGGTGACATACTGAGCAAACTGGCAGCAGGTATCACTGCTGTACTGCACTCACTACCAACACAATTTCTGTAATGCCACTTAAGTACAACACAAGCAAGGAGACAGCAGCTAGTGTGGCAGCTTCCGTAGCCATGTCTATAGATTCGTCCAGGTGTCCAGAGATACTGAAAATGTCAAATGGAGGCAGGAGATTCAGTTATTATTTGTTGTTCCTCACGGATTCTTTGTGTGGTAAAGAGATAAACAGGATCTGTTGGGCATCAGTACTAGAAGAGCAGCTTGGTTAAGCTTGGAGCATACCCATAGTGGATTTCCGCTCGGTTTGAATAAATGTGTGTATTTATGTTACCCTATAATACCTTGTTGCTGGTGATAATGGACTGGCTCTAGGTTCACCATGCCACTAACCAGGATAAACTAGTTACTGAATAATCAGTGGGTGTGGTTCTGTTGTTCTTTGAAGTGTTAGAAAAATCTGGATTTATATTTACTTGCATAATAAGAATGCCAGAGACAATGGCAAGGAAAAACTCCCTGAGACAACGAGTGAGGAAGCAGACAAAAGAGAACCCGTCCCTTTCTGGGAGACACTGGATAGTGCGGTTCTGACTCACTCCTCATCCACGATTGTATGCTGTAATCTTTGGGTATAAACTGGCTTCACTAAGTGTGATCTTTAACCTTTCCAAGTGATGCTATCCAGAGTAATCTTAAGGGGCTCTGTGGGGCATATCTACTTCTATTAAACTCACACTGAAATTTAAACTCAAGCAGAATTACAGAATTTGTACGTGAAATGAAGGTACCTTGGGGCCTATTAAATATTTCTCTTGTTCTATTTGTTCAATTCAGTTCTTTCTTTTCTGAACCAGCAGCTGTTCTAACCGTTGCCCTAAAATGCCTCCAGGAAATGAGAAGTGGAAGACGCTTGATCAGAATATTGCAGCTTTTTTCATTCTTGTGGTTTGAGGGTAGTAGTTGAAAGGGTTCCAATTTACTGCCATTTCTCACATTTCCATAAGCATGACAACAAATGAAATGCATCAATTTATTCTTGAGCATCTATCAGATGTGCTTTATTCAGATCAAACACATTCTTCACAAGGATGTCAATGTACGCAACATTAAGCATTTTACACAATAAATAAGTTAATAACTTAAGACAACATTCATTACTTAAGCTCACTTGAATATTGATGTTTGAGGAAATACTGTGCAGTTTGGCCTTTGCCATCACCCTCTGAAATAATCACTTGCTATGTCATACTCTGTCACCATTCTAATGAGTGTGAATGTCTGGGTCGTTTTTGCGATGCCAGTTCAGATTTTCTCTATAGCAAATCCCCCTCACACAGTGCAGTGTAACACGTTAAACAGCTTTGGTTTAAATAATAAAGATTAGTCCTAGTCTTAAATTGTCTAAATCGCACCGTCATCCTTCAAAGACGGTTCGAAATGTTTAGACCCCTATTTAAATTAGTCATTAAGAGAGACAGATACATGGCCTATTTAAAACATCTGGAACAGTTTTCAAATACAAAGTAAAATTGTTTTACATACTTTAAAAGCTAAAATGAATTTCTCATAATTAACAATTATACGATGAAAATGGGGTGGATGTTGCTGAATAGTCCGTAAGACTTTTCAGTTCAGCGACACCCACTGGGCCTGAGGCGAATAATTGTTTTAGTATATACTACACGGGGAACAAATAAACTAAAACTAGGTTTTTATATTTTATTTTTTACCTGTTGTATCCTTGACTCCATGCACACTGTGCAGAGCTAAACAGTGTGTAGCTAACGGCATCTTTTTAAACCCATTCAGAGTTTTAGTATACACTACATGGACATGTAAGTAAACCATGCTGAGTAGCGATATTTTTATACGTAAAGTTTTAATATTTACTACACGAAAACACAAGAAAAAACCTAAAACGATTTGTTTTCCATTTTAAAGCATGACAGTGATGCTCTAAGTGACCATGACAAACCATGAGTGTGCGTTGTTTGATTCACATGATATCCACTCAGAATAGCGTGTATAAACCCCAAGATAGCAGACCAATGAGATTGTGTCATTCATGTGTAGTATATATTAATACATGTTAAGGTATGTTTTTCTTTTCTGCTTTGTGCCATGTCCAGTGCCAGTGAATGAGAGTGGATTATTTTAAAAAAGGAACAACTAGAACATTATTTTTGCATAAATTTTGCCCTAAACCTTAAGGGTCCTTGTATGACTTGCTTTTAGCCTGATTTGTGTTATGCCAATAACAGGCTTATATAATGAGCCACTTCAGAAATCAGGCACAGCCAGATGAATAATTCTGAACACTTTACATTTATAGCACATCAATGTACTTGCTTTGAAGATTTGAGATGTCAGAGTTTTAAACCGTTTTCAAATACCATCAAAGTAATCAGACATACAGAAATCTCTTTCCTCTGTTTTTGGTCTGTGAAATCAGCTGAGAAATGTATTGGAAATTACCCCAAAAAATTTCAATCAGGTGTCAAATGATGTGAAAGGATACATTCTGCTGTTTAGTAGCTGAGAAAACGGTGCAATTTTGGCATCTAAAATATGCTTAAAGACTTAATTAGGAATCACATTAGTTTTTGACTGCATCCACTGATTAAAAAATGCACTCAACAAGTAAGCAACGTTGTCCTGCTAAGGCAAAAGGCAGTCTCGACAGGTTTTCCAAATGATTTGCTCTTTTTGCCATGTTAATTTATTAAAAAGAACTTTCAGCTGAATTACTGTATCTATCTAATATTCATTTTGTTCAGCATCAAGTAAATTAATCAAGTTATTTTACATTTATAGCATTTGATCACCTTGACTTACATTTGTAGAGCTGAGCAGTTGAGGATCAAGGGCCCCAACAGTAGCAGTTTGATGATACTACGGTTTCAACCCCGAACCTTCAGATCAGAAATTCAGAGCTCTAACCATTTCACCACCACTGCCTCATGTAAAATGTAAATGTAAAAGATATTTTCTCAGTTTCTGCCTTCCGCCTCAGTAGAAACCTGTGCTGTGCTTCTCAGGCTGTAAAGATACCAAGGTAAAGACACATCCTCAACCAGTCACTACCATTCCCAATTTGTCCAGGTGTCCAAGTATCATGCATGTCTTTTCAATGGTAAAGTTGAGATGTATCTAGTGAAAGCGGACCAGGTTTTCCAGGAAGCGGCGATAGGACTAATTTTTTCTGTATGTTATGTTTAAGTCTGAAGCAGGCGATGCACTTTATGCAGCTGGTACTGTGACAGCACGAGCCGATGAACCTGCTCCTGCCCTCGGGCACAAGGCACCATCACACGACCAACCAACACTTGATCTCTCATCTTCTCTTCCTTAGCCTGGGAAAGAAAAAAGAAACGTGGAAAAGAGTTTCTGAAGGGGTTGATTTGAAAAAGCTTGCTGCTAAAGCAGTTCGTCACCCCCGTAGTTTAGGATTCTCTCAGGGATTTAAATTGAAAATCAATTAAATACTAAAGGGGCACTAAGAGTCCAAAGTACCTCTGCCGGGCACAAATTGATTATTATATCTTGGCTTGGTCATAATGAAATGTCTCCCCGTAGTGGGCATCAGGTGAACATTTTGCCCCAAGTAAATTATTAAAAAGGGTTTTTTCAGGATTTTGGGATGATTCCATGCACGGGTCACCTTCAAAATTTGAGAGGTTCATTCTAAGCCCAGGCCCTACCCCTCCACTAAGTTTGATGTAAATCAGATCAGTCATTTTTGCCTAATCCTGCCAACAGAAATAATCCTTTAATAAATGCTTGGTTTAAAAGCCTTTAAGAGATTTCTTGAGCCGGATTATGATCTGGATCTGCTCCATGCCCAAAATTTGAGGGGTTCTTTCTAGGCCCAGGCCCTTCCCCTCCACCAAGTTTGGTGAAAATCAGTTCAGTAGTTTTTGCATAATTGTGCTAATAGGCAAACAAACAGAGGCTGGTGAATATATAACCTCCCCAACCAAGCAGCAATGGTAATTAAACAAAACAAAACAAAAAAGTTGATTACAGATAAACTTTGAGTTATAAAGTTCAACCTGCCACTCAATCATCATGCAGGAAGCAGACAGGATATTTTAAGGGTTGACAATGTTTGATACAAAACATCACAAAGAAGCTCTTCACCAAAACATAGCCTTGTTAAAGGAGGGTCAGGAGTTGTCTCTGTGTTTTACCTTTACGAATGAAGTGCAAGGGAAAGTAGCAAAGTCAGAGGAAACCTGAGCACCAGGTCTCTGAGACACCACATGCTCTGCCACTTCATCCTGAAGGACAGTAAATGACTGGGATCAGTCTGAGTAAATCACTTTGCACTGTAATGATTTATGATTGAGCTCTGACCCCACTTTTACCTTTAACCTGTCGAGAGTCTCACTGAGAGACTGCAGCCTTGCTGTCTGCTCCAGGAGCTGGGCACTGGGGCTCACTGTACACACAAATGTCCTTGATATTATTAGAAATCTATCTGTCAGTGCAGGAATTCACAACTATCTGAGCAAATCATGATCTCTAACCTGGAGATTTTCCAGTGATGTCTACAACTTTGACATTGGCACTCATCTGCAGCAGTGTTTCCAGGAGCTGGTCTGTTTTGCGATAAAGAGCGTTGGATAGGACTTCCGGTCTACAACCCTCACGCCAGTTCAGCTTAGAAACATTCAGTGGAGGAAGTGAAGCTAACTGAGCGTGCATCCTCTCCGCCTAGACACACAGACATTTACACAGACAGAATAAGAACAGAATGATTATTGAAAAAATGGTAACTGGTGTATGTGAATGAACATCTCCTTCTAGACCTGGTCTATTCAACTTTAATACCACTGGACTACAGTCAAAACTTTTAAACTTCCCTAATTTTGGGCCGCTGGGAATGAAACTGATGTTTAAATTGTTAATTGACTAGTTTTTAAGATGTGGTACTGGGTCAGCATATATATATCACCCTGGCGGAATCATGAAGGATTACAAAGTGAGTTATAAAGGGAAGGGATCTGGATTTTAATCAGAAGTCAGTAAATACATCTTTGACTGAACCTAGGATTAACTTTAGGTAAATAGTCAATGCTGGAACATTTACTTCAGGTGCAGTAGGTCATGGGTTCAAAGCCTGGGCATGGTGGGAGTTTGACATGCAATCCTGAATTTTCCACCTAAAATTGCAGTGTTTACTAATAACTATTTGTCGATATATAATATAAAAATTACTTTTATTCTTTCTCTTTAGGCAAAACAATAAATAATAGGAAAGGGTTACACATCAGCAAACCACCATGAGACCCATCTTCTTGGAACTTGGAACAGTGGTCACACAGGAGTAGCCCTGTGTGTGTGTGTGTGTGTGTGTGTGTGTGTGTGTGTGTGTGTGTGTACAGAAGACCTTCAGGATGTTGTTTTCATTCTTCAGCCGTTTTATGCTGAGCCTCTGAGCTTCAATCTGTTGTGTCAGCAGTGGAGAATCTATCACCTGCATACCTCCCGCAGCACACACCCCTACAGCACCTATACACACACACACACACACACACACACACACACACACACACACACACACACACACACACAAGACTACTACAGAGGCTTTGTCTTTTTTACTGTATTTAATTGGCAATTTTCTGGTGAGTGTGTTTATTTCTGTGTTTTTGTAGTCAGTTTCATGCCCTGTGTGGAGCCATGTAGAGAGACAGAAAGGATTTAATGGAGGTCGGAGAAGAGTAAAATAGTGAAGAGAGTCCACTGTGTGCAAAATACGTATCTATCTATACTTACTAGCTTGAATAATAAAGAGAATGTCGAAATTACACTGCATTTCCATATACATATTTGTGTGTAAATGTAATCAAAAAAAGAAACTAAAGACTTGAAAGATATCTTCAAATGTAACTGCCATGAGTTCTGCTGATGAAATAGCGTACCACAGTTCATCCATGAACTGAACTGACGACCAGATGCATTAATTTGATGCCTTAAAAGATCTCACTGAGATTCAAATCAAGTGAAACTGTTGGCCACTCCATTAGATGACAATTTCTGTTGCCCACTTTCATTCAGTATTCTTCTTTCATTCTGGCAGATAGTGACAGAGCTTTATCATGCATCTGTGTCTCATTTTGTCTTTATCACAGAGGCTTTCTTTTGTAGCTTGGCCCCTCTATTAATCACCACCTTAAAGTGGTGGAGGGGTTTGAAGTGATTCTAGGAGCTACGCTGTCAGGGGTAGTTTACACCTGGTAAGGCTGGTATCTCACTGCCTTATGATTGTTTGGTGAACAGAGTCATCTATATTTACATTTACAGCATTTGGCAGACGCACATATCCAGAGTGACTTACAATTATCACTTTTATTCAGCTGAGCAATTGAGGGTTAAGGGCCTTGCTCAAAAAGCCCAACAGTGGTGATAGTGGGGAATGAACTGCTGACCTTCGGATCAGAAACCCATAGCCTTAACCACTAAGCCACCACTAATAGACCCTAATTCTGTCTGTCTAATTCTGCTCATGGTCTCAAGCATGTAAAAAAAACCCGGTGGCAAATAAACAACTGCTCTTTTTTCACTAACTTCTCTGTAACTATTCTCTAACTACTCTGTTTACTCGCCAAGGAGTCTTCAACAGACCGCTACCAAGTTGCCACCTGACCTGTTTCACTCGTCTTCTAAAAATTACAGGCGACTGCTTGGCAAATAGTTACCAACCAATCGGAGAATCTGAAGATTAGGTAAAGATTAAATCCAGACTGTCTAAACACTTTTCAACAAAATAAATAAATAAATCTCTCAATAACATGTGCGATAGCAGGGCAATAACACCAAGTTAATAAAAGAATGTGAGGGTTAATTTTTTTTTTTTAAAGCCACACTTCCCAGCCATTTATTAACTTTGATGAAATTGAAATATTTATATTCATTTAATATATTTTTATATTTTTTTGCAATCATGAGCAATAGATAAAAAAAAAACGACAAATCTTTCATTTTAAATTTAGATTAAAGAAATATACATGATAGATATCAAGTAGTCACACAAAAACCTTTAGTTTATATTTAGTTAAATACTTGAGTTTAGGAATGTAACATCCATTTCTGTTCCCGTTTTCTCTGTGTGCGTCTTTGCATTGTATTGCATGGCTGTGAGAGGCTAACCAGATATAATATTTGTGTTGCTTTCAATGCTTTTCAAATCAATAATCGAAGCTTCAGTACAGAATAAATCATATATAGAACATTTATTTATTTTTGTATCTTGTTACTTGTGAAATTTGATCGAATTCTGATGATGTGAAAGTGATCAATTTTATCCTGACTTTTGACCTTTGTGTTCTCTGGGTACATGGGAATTGATTAATTACTTCCAGCGTTCCCTGTACCTCTGAAACAAACAACTCACACTGACTGCACAGTCTCGGCACACTGTTCAATATATTCACCATTCTTCAATTCTTTAAATCAATCATTTTAATTAATCAATTGTCATTTAATTAGGACATGCCAATGTCTGCTATCTTTTGTAGAATGTTCTAATCTCTCATAGTTAAACATTTTGTGAATGTCTCTAGTGTATCTGTTACAGTATTAAAATTAACAGAACAGTTATTTAATTAATTTGTCAAGATTATCTCTGATCATTCAAATTAAGATCTGCTGTATCTTTTACAGAACCTTCTTATCTATTATTGCTGAACATCTCCTTCAATCATCTAGGGGCATTGATGTGAATGAGGTATTTGATAGGATCAATCAAGGGCTGGACACAGTAACACTGATATTGAATTATAACAGCCACATCAATCACTTACACAGAATGGACCCACTTTTATACATCCTGTAGTCGTAATTCACCTACTTCAAGCAACAGTTGCCCAGGAGTCGCTCCACAGTGGTAAGTAGATTGCTAAACAGTCTAAAAATTAGTTGCCCAATGCGCTTCAGGTCAGGTTTATGGTCAAAATGCGGTTGACACCTAATTAACGGCTTGAGGATTGCAGACATATGGCCACTGAGCGAATATTCATCAAAATCTTCTAGCAATCATCTAATTTTTGGAACGCTCATCAAAGATTTGCAAATATGTTGCCCTAATGTTGTTAATTATTAGTTATAGACCACAGTCACCAAAAAGTTGGCAAAATTTGTCTTGTTGTGGTCTAAAATTTTAGTCATTACAGTCACCAAATGGTTCTTTTAATGAGATACCAGCCTAAGATAAATTGGTCCCAGTATAAATGTTAATCTGAAGACCCTTATGAAAGGAAAAAAGCAAGGAAACACAATAAGGACACCAAGACCTGAACCTGCAGGGAGGCCTTGTAGTCAGCCTTTATCCTTGGGGCTCAGCCCAAAGGAACCATGTGGATTCACCCTCTTGTGGTCTGACCACCTGCAGGAAGGGGCCATAGAGAATCAGGCAGTGGGCAAAAGCAAGGGCCTTGCCAGTTCCATCTCCAGCAGCCAAAACTAACTTTTCAAGCCTTGCTTTACTATTACTTTAGTTCTAATGATTGCTGTTTTCTCTTATGTAGTTAAATCTTTCATCCTATTATAGCTTCTTCAACAACGTTATGCAACTTGTTTAAGACCATAGTAAAAGGGGCAAGAATTCTGACTGTTCAGGTAACTCTTGTCATATTTGGTAAAAAGTAACAATACCTAAAATAGAACGCATTGTGAAATATATCCAACAAACACTTTTTGTATAATAGTGTAGATAAGTATGGCAAGGACTGTCTGCAGTTTACCTTTCTGATCCTCTGCAGTTGGAATGAAAAGAGATAAAAAAAAATCCACATTAGATTCAGGAAAGGAACGTGCACATGACAGGGAAAAGCAGACAAACGTGGTGTGGTCTGGGAAAACCTGTCTGATGTCATTATCCCTTACAAATACAGTACGATACTCTATCTGTTCTCTAACTTAAGTAGCCAGTGACTACCTCTGTTTGAGGTACAGTACATGAAAAAGTGCAACATTTTAATTCAAAAAAGCCCATAGTTTTCAGAACAATTTAAAAAATTCAGCATGTGACATGTTTACCCTGGCCACCACACAATGACCTTTAAGGCACAATTAAAATGTGACCAAGTCTTTCTCACATGAATATGAACACATCCTGATTCTCAGTTTCATTTTCAACATTCTCACCAGTTGTGATGCCACCAGTCACAATGGATGCGATGCCAGAGGCAGGACTTCCTCTGAGTCCCTCAATGGTCATTTTTGATTGGCTGTTTATCCGCTGTCTCAGTTCTGCTTTCTCTGCCTCAAGTTGGTCTATGTCAGCTTGCAGAGCATCCATGGTCTCTTCAAATTCCCTATACATATGCACAGTCAGCCAGCCAGATTTGTGAAAGTAGTATGTTTTATCAATTAATGATTATTAACTAGTAGAAATCAAAGTGAAAACAAACTACATAGTTGTGCAAAATGCCATCTTAGCTTATCAGCTGATTATAGTCTGTATCCTCTTACTTCTCCTTCTTCTTTAGGAGTGCTTGGGTTTCCTCCAGAACCGTCTGGATTTTCTCCACTCGTTCATCTGCATCCTTTGATGCACTATCCAATTTCTTCTCTAGAAGACTCAGACGGACATTGGCCTCACTCAGTTCCTCACCCTACAAACAGCAGTGTTTCAGCAACAGTTAGACATTTAAATAACAGCGGAGCTCCCAAGTGGAGCATCAATATTCATTGAATATGTAGATTGTTGTCCCACGGTGTCCATGTGTGCCCACCACAGGAAACTCAATAAGGCTAGTTTGTTAATGCTGATCGGCTGTTATGTATTGCACACTTGATGACGATGGGCAGCAATACAAAAAAACCCAGATTTATTATTAATAAAGAAACTGTAACCTAAAAAAGTTCATACACTACCGCTGAGACTCACACAGAATAAAAAACACACAATCTACCTCAGGTAGACAGAATGACTAACAGGCAAAAAATGGAAATCAATGACAGTGGAAATCAAGTCTCGGACACCTATCAAGAGAGATATCTATCGGGAGCTTTGCTGTACTCTCTTTTACAAATGTGCATACCTTTATTTTAAGGGATTTCTTGAGCTCTTTGATGACAGTCTCTCTATCTTCCAATTTTAGGCCGAGTCCCTCAGCATCTGTGATCTCTGCCCTCACTGCAGCTGCTCGCACCTCTACTGGAGCCATCTACAACACACATACACACTGAGCATCTCTGAACTAAGAGCTAAAATAATATTTTAAATATGATTCCCATTTCCAGTGTTTAGATAGAGCACTTCAGGCCTTGCACTGACCCCAGTGTGTGGCTTATCAGAGTCATACTCTCCCTCCTGCATAGCGGTGGCCATCTTATTCATGGTTGCGATGACAACGCTACAGGACTGGCGCAGACATTCGTAGGGGTTTATACCCTGTGAGCCATAGATCTGAGCACAAGAACAGAACACAAGACGCAGAAGGAATATTTTATATGAAACAAATGTGCAATTTAAGCCACACAAAATTACCCCTGAAAAGGCTTCCTGGGTAATAAAGCATTCTAGAATTCTCAATTCTAGACTACCTTTTCTAAAAGGGCTGCATTCTGTTGCAAGGATGTACTGTATGTATAAAGCCTCCCTGCTCATTAGGTTTATAAGAGAAAGAGTGTAGAAAAAATATTTTCATAAGTGTCATTAAAATAGCACATTTACAGTAAATGAAGCATATTACAAAATTTTTTAGAAATAAATCCAATGTGTTGAATGGAATTCCAGTTTAGTTTTTTCAGCAACATATTTAGGGCATATTTATATTATAATTTCATATAATTCATATTTCATATTATAATTTCATATAATTCAGCAACATATTTAGGGCATATTTATAATATAAATATATTTTTTTACTTTTTTTCCCCTTTTTTTTTGATATTTTTTCCCCATTTTTCTTTCCTAATTTAGTCATGTCCAATTCCCACCCATCAACTTTTGCCTTCCCTGTCATACGACAACCACTGACCAGGGAGGGATGTAAGCATGCACATGCCCCCTCCGTGACATGCAATGCTGCCACCCGCCTCTTTTCGAACTGTCGAACTGACAGGAAAGTGAGCGTATGCCATCCCTCCCTCCCGTGAGAGCTTGGCCAATTAGCTCCCATGGACTCCCGGTCACGGATGGCTGTGGCATCAATCCGGATTCGAACTTGGAATCTCCGGGTTGATAGTCGCGCACCTTGTCGATGCGCCACTTGGGAGCCCATATTTTTTAACGTTGTTTATTGAATTTTTACACACAGTTAAAAAAGGAGGAAAACCAAGTACAATTTGTCCACAAAGCCATGCAAAAAAGTTACAGTAAGATCAGTAAAGGGACAAATATAACAAAGTCAGCAATTATTATTAAACAATTCAGTTAAAAAAAAACTTTTTACAACAAATTGAAAAAAGGATCTCCAAACCTTCCAAAAATTATTAGAAGAATGCTTTAAAGAAAGTCTAATTTTATCCAATTTAAAAAAATAGAGAGTATCTTTAAACCAGTGAACATGTGAGGGGGTGTTGTGAATTTCCAATCAATAATAATAGGGCACTAACAGCATTTGGAAGTAGTTCCTCCCTCATAACCTTTGACAATGTAGCGAAATCTCTGTCCAGTAAACATATGAATAACATTTGCTGGGAATTGTTGACATCTATCGCAAAGAGGTGAGATACTGTCATAGATCATTGATAATCAGACCTTCGTAAGATCGACACGATGTACCACCTTAAACTGTATGAGACTGTTTCACACAAATAGAGGATTTGTGAACACACATCAAAATCTCTGTCCCGAAGGTCTTCTTTCCACCGAGTGAGTTCAAGTACTCCAGGCGCAAAGCAGTAATTTGGTTATAAAAGCCCAGAATTAAAGTGAGGACAGGCTTCAGAAAACTATCTAAAGATGACTTCTTAGGAGGATTGGGAAATGTGGAGAATGTGTCATGAACAAAACTACAAACTTGTAGATATCTAAAAAAAAAAAAAAACTTTTGGGAAGCAAATATTTATCGGAAAGTTGCTGAAATTAAGCGAATTCATTAGCAATATATACAATATATTGCAATTACAGCTGCAAGTCGCTTTGGATATGTCTCTATGAGCTTGCCATATCTTGCCACTGGGATTTTTGCCCATTCCTCAAGGCACTGTTCCAGGTCCTTTATGTTGGATGTTTTCTGCCTGTGAACAGCAATCTTCAAACCACAGATTCCCAATTGGATTGAGGTCTGCGCTTTGATTAGGCCATTCCAACACAAGCAACATCGGGTGTTGCTTTAACAGTATGCTTCTGGTCATTGTCCTGCTGCAAGGTGAACCTCTGTCCCAGTCTCAAATCACAGGCAGACTAAAACAGGTTTTGCTCAAGAATATCCCGGTATTTAGCACCATCTATCTTTCCCTCAACTCGGATCAGTTTCCCAGTCCCTGCTGCTAAAAAAACTACCCACAGCATGTTGCTGCCACCGCATTTCACTGTGGGAATAGTGTTCTTGGGGTGATGGGATGTGTTGGGTTTGCGCCAGGCATAGCGTTTTTTTCCTTGGTGACTGAAAAGTAAAATTTTAGTCTCATCTGACCAGAGCACCCTCCTCCATACATTTGGGGAGTTGCCCGTGCCTTCCTATTTTTAACACTAAGTAATGGCTTTTTTCTGGCCACTCTTACATAAAGCTCAGCTCTATGGTGTACGGCTTATTGTGGTCCCATGCACAGACACACCAGTCTCTGCTGTGGAACTCTGCAGCTCCTACAGGGTTACCTTTGGTCTCTGTGCTGCCTCTCTGATTAAAGCCCTCCAGGTGGACTTCATTTTGCTAATTATGTGACTTCTGAAGGTAATTGGTTGCAACACATCTTTTGAGGGGCTACACAGCAAAGGGGGTGATTACATATGCACATGCCATTTTTCAGATTATATATA
>JAQMYF010000027.1:39344239-39355193 GCA_030014195.1 Neosilurus mollespiculum
AATGAGGATGGGTTTCCCTTTTGAGCCTGGTTCCTCTCAAGGTTTCTTCCTTGTGTCAACTGAGGAAGTTTTTCCTTACCACTGTCGCCACGGGCTTGCTCATTAGGGATGTGTAGGGGAGTGTAGAAAAATTTTTAGATTCCTCCTTAAATTAATTTTACTACGTAAAGCTGCTTTGTGACAATGTCAAAAGTGTTTGTAAAAAGCGCTATACAAATAAAACTGAATTGAATTGAATTATACATATCAGACCCTGGTAACTCTCTCCCTCATGTGCTTAATATTTTAGATTAATTCCATAATCTCTCTGGCTACAAACTCAATTTGCAGAAAAACGAATTGTTTCCAATCAACGTGGCCGCCCATCAGTATCACCTTAGCTCTCGACCTTTTAAAGTTTCAAATAAATTCACGTACCTTGGTGTAAATGTTGTGGATAAATTTTCTAGCCTTTTTTCCTCCAACTTCGTACCTCTCTTAAAACAGACTGAACTCAGCCTTAAACACTGGGGGTCCCTTCCAGTTTCAGTAGCAGGCCGTATAAATTCAATTCAAATGAACATCCTTTCCAAATTTACTTATTTGTTTCAATGTATTCCCATAATCATTCCCAAATTATTCTTTAATAAGCTTAATTCTATGATCTCATCGTTTGTGTGGAATAATAAAGCTCCTCGCCTTGCAAGAACCATATTGCTGCATCCAAAACACCTTGGAGATATGGCTGCCCCAGACCTTCTTGCCTATTACTGGGCCTCCAATATACGTACCAAATTTAACCTCCCCAAAAACAGCTTCTTCAGATACCTTCAGATAAGAGATTTCCTTCGCAAACATGAATTCCAACGCTACTACCATGCAACCCACTTGATTCACTGGTAGAACGACCTGTATCATTCAAGAAAATAATCTCCAAATTATATGGAAGGTTTACTCAAGAGCGTTGTTCCAACCTTCCTTCTCTAAGAGCTGATTGGGAGCATGATCTGCGAGAAAACATTAATGAAGAGCTGTGGCTCTCTATATTAGGTAGAGTACCTAGCTCATCAATATGTGCTAGGCATAGTCTAATGCAATGCAAAATCTTACTCAGATCCCATTGGACCAGACTAAAACTTTCTAGATATTTTCCCGATGTTGATCCTACTTGCAGCCAATGTGTCGAATTCCCTGCCAGTCATTCTCATATGTTCTGATTATGTAGCAAACTGAAAGGCTTTTGGTCTTTGATCTTTAAGGCCATCTCAGATTACAGTGGCACATGTATCAGCCCCTGCCCATTTATCGCTACTTTTGGAGTCACCCCAGACCATCTCAAGTTACCCAAATTACAATCCAATTGCATTGCCTTTTTGACTTTTATTGTTAGACGTTTGATCTTACTTAAGTGGAAAGACCCTCATGCACCCACCTTTACACATTGAATTGAGGATGTACTTAGTTTTCTTAAACTAGAAAAAATGAAGTTCCCATTAAGAGGCTCTGTCAAAAGGTTCTATGACTTGTGGAACCCATTTATCAATCTTGTCAAAAATAAAATCCATTTGCCTGCTACATGAAGGGTATTATATGCCTACTGCATACACATCCAATTTCGAGAACTGCAAGGTTATTCATTCAATGTAATTTCTACCTAGAACTGTCTTGCATTTCCTTCATTCTTTGTGTTTTTAAATTTTTTTTTTATTTACATTTTTTAAAATTATTTTTATAATTTTTTTTTTTTTGTCTTGTTTCATTTGGTTGTGGGGGTGGGGGCTGAATTTATCTTGATCTTTGTCCGTATGAAGGTTGTGTGTCAGTTTACAGTCATTGTACGGTCTTTGTTATACACTAAAAAAAAAATAATAAAAAATTGGACTGAAATCCGGAGAGATGATTTAACACTCACAATATTAGTATACCTCAAACCCGAGCAACTGATGGGGGAGTGCACAATTGCATTTAGAGAGACTGGCCGAAGAATTTGCCTCCATTACAAGCAAAGTAGGAGGAGAATCATAGGTGTTAAACTGGAGCCAGTAATTAAGCATCCTAATATTGGCTGCCCAATGATAGAATCTAAAATTTGTTAAGGCAATCCCACCCAAATGTTTGGGCCTTTGCAAGCACTGTTTACACAACCTGGGAACTTTTCTATTCCAAATAAATTCGGAAACCAGGCTATCTACTTTACGGAAAAAAGACTGTGAGAGAAACCGGGGCACACACTGGTAGAGATAAGAGAACTTTGGTAGGATATTCATTTCAACACAATTAATGCGAGCCACCAGAGATAGGTTAAGCATGGACCAGCGCTCACAGTCCACACAAATTCTGGATAGTAGAGGGGTGAAGTTAGCTTTGAAAAGATCATCAAATTTGAGAGTAACCTGTACACCAAGATAAGTAAAACTATAAAGGACAATTTTAAAGGGGAAATTCTGAAGTGGGAATTCGGTAGCAGCTTTATTAATCGTAGAAATCACACTCTTGCTTATATCAGGATATAAATAGTTTATATCCTGATATCTGGCCAAATGACTGAAGAGTGGCAAGGGCTGCAGGAACAGAGACTGGCAAATTTGAAACATATGAAGGAAGATCATCTGCGTAAAGACAGACCTTAAGCTCAATCCCATTTCTAAGAATGCCTAAAATCTGCGAATCAGTACGAAGTTTTATAGGCAGGGGTTCAATTGCTAACGCAAATAACATTGGGCTCAAAGGACAGCCCTGTCGAGTAGAACGAGAGAGGTGAAAATAATCCGATTGAACATTACTGGTCCTGACAGAGGCTTGTGGAGAGGAATATAGTAATTTATTCCAAGACAGAAAACCCGTCTTGAAACCAGACTTCTCTAAAGAACAAAAGAGGTATTTGCACTCCACTCTATAGAAAGCCTTTTCCGCATTCCAATAAAATCAGAGCCTCATGGGTGCCAGAGGCAGAAACTAATAAATAGTGTTGAACAGACGCCTAAGATTGGAGAAGGAATGCCTATTCATAATGAATACTGTTTGGTCTGATGGAAGAATGGGTTCTTAACGTAGTGCCAGTAATTTTGCTAGTATCTTGAAGTCAACGTTCAAAAGGCTTATGGGGCGATATGGAGAACAGTTTCCAGTTCATAAGAAGGAAAATAGAGGCCTGGTTGAGAGTTTGAGGAAGAAGGCATAATTATACAATTATACATTATACATTATACAATAGCAAAGGAGCAAGCTTATGCCAATTTTTTTAAATAAAATTCAGAAGGATAGCCATCTGGTCCCGGACTCTTTCCACTCTGTAAGGATATATAATATAGCTGCACTTAGTTCAGCTGCAGATTGTTCAATAACAGGGATATCTAATCTATCAAAAAATTACTGAAGTCCTGAGGAGGGTGGAAACTAGTTAAGATGAATAGTGAGAAAAATAAAAGTCCTTGAATGCTTTGTTAATTTCTAAAGGATCAGAAGTTGTGCCCCCATTAGTCCGGATCGGAGGGATTTGATGTGAATTTGATGTGATGCCTGGCGAATCTGATGTGCCAAAAGCTTACTGGCCTTATCCCCATGTTCAAAAAAGCTGGACCATGATTGTAGCATTAGCTCAGTAGTATAATGTGGCATAAGAATATCAAATTCTGCCTGTAGAGAAGGGCATTCCTTATAAATATCAGGAGAGTGAGAACTAGCATAGAGATTGTCAAGTTGAAATATGCGGTGTGAAAGATTATATAATTTTTGTTTCCTAAGTTTATTCTTATAACCTGTATAAGGGATCATTTCCCCTTTATATATGCTTTAAGAGTCTCCCATAGTAATGATGCAGACACACCTGGTGTTTTGTTCGTACTCACAAAGAAGTCGATCTGATTGGAGGCAAACTTAAAAAAATTCTTAATTGAGAGTAGGCGAACATTGAGGCGCCAGGAGGGACGATAGTTAGTCAAATTCTTAAGATGAATATGAAGATCATAGAAGTTTGTGCATGGTAACAAATAACAACAGCATTGAATTAAAAAACAGACACCGAAGAAAGAAGCCTATTATCAACCAAGAAGAAATCTATATGAGTAAAGGTGTGATGGACATAGGGAAGAAGGAATATTCCTTTTTAGTGGGATTAAAAAGTGTCAGACATTAAGCCAACAATTAAAATCACCTCCTAATAAAAAAAAATGTGAAGACATGTCAGGAATCAGTGAAAACAGCCTTCTGAAAAAGGTATCATCATAATTAGGAGCATAGACATTAGCTAAAATTACAGGTGCCTGAGACTATTACAAATCTACCATTTGATATGATACCAGAGTACACAAAAGAAACAGAATTAGGAAAGAAAATGGCTGTACCTCTCGACTTGGCCTGAAAGGAGGAATGATAGAAATGACCCATATAACCCTTCCTCAGTTTCAGATGGTCACACAAAAAAAATCACTTGTGCGCCAAGATGTTGGAGGTGGTGTAAAAGCTTACTGCCCTTAATAGGATTATTTAGCCCTTTACAATTAAAACTGATGAATTTAATACCCATGCCATCAGATGATACTGGAAAATTAGGTTGGGACATTATTACAAAATAAGGTTGTTGTAAAAATGAGGAGAGGGCTGCAAAAAACAAAAATGAAGAAAAACCCCACCACCCATTCCCAACCGCTTGCAGAAGCATCTCCCCAAATGAGATGCACGCAAAAACACAAAAAAAAGTCAGAAAGTAAAATAAATGCAGAAAGATACAAATAAAGAGGTGGTTTGGAGTATAATGTCAATGTGCAATCACGTCATAGGAGGCTTGTGCAACAGACATCATCCCTGAGGTGTCTTGATAGAATAAAAATAGAGTTTCTGTGTCCAGCAGCAACATTAGAGGCTAATTAGCCAATTAACATAACGATTAAACTGCGTCCGGATGAACAACTTTTTTGACAAGTTTGTCAACAAAATCCGCTGCAGTAGCCGGATCGTCAAACCTGTGGATTGGTCCTCCTGGTAAGGTAATTCGTAATGTCGCTGGATAGAGAAGACCAAACTTAATGTTCACACAGAAGTGGAGTTCCTTCTTCACTATAGCGAATGCAAGCCGTTTTTGGCAATCGTAGGAGTAAAATCTGGGAAAATCGTGATCTTCTTATGAGAAAGAAGGGAAGCTTCACTGGCTCAGTGAAGGATCTGGTGGTGAAACTGGAAGAGATCAATGCGAATAACAAGTGGACACGGAGGCTCTCCATCCCCGGGCCTGGGGCGCAGGACGCGATGAGCCCTGTCCAAGACAGGTTTATCGTCCAGCCTGAGCAAATCTTGTAGAAGTTGCACCATAAACTCCGCAGTGCGAGGGCCCGCCGAGCCCGCCAGTAGGCCGATGAGGCGGACGTTATTCCACCTAGAGCGTCCCTCCAGGTCCTCACACTTTCGAGTCAAAGAGTCCACCGAAGGAGTTAGCGTGCTAACCTTAGCTAGCAGTTCGGTTATCTTATTATCATGGTCTTCAGCCAAGCACTCGAGATCCGCTATATAGTATTTCCACGGGAGACAATCCTGTTTTCAAGAGGTACCAAATTACCAAACAGTAATTTCTCTCTTAACCGCTCCTGGGATGATAGTCGAATTTGGTAGTGATATCAGAACGCATTCCGTCCATCATCTGCTTCGTGTTCAGCAAGAGGACCTCATTAGCATCTTGTGGTTGCTGGCCTTTAGAATCGGGTTCAGGAGAAAGCAGAGATTTGCCGCAGCCTACCCTCATAGGATTTACCTCATCCTGCCATCAAATTCATTTGTATAATCATCAGTCTTCAGGCAAGAGGCAGGATACACCATGAACAGGATACCATTGCAGGGCTAACACAGTCACAAACCACTATTCACACATATTCATATTTACTGTGAGCAATTAAGAGTACTTGGGTGGCACGTCCACCCGCAGGTTGTGGGTTAGAGTCCCGAGCTCACAGCAAGGGTGTTTCTGTGTGGAGTTTACATGTTCTCCCCATGCTTGTGTCAGTTTCCTCAAGATGCTCTAGTTTCCTCCCACAGTCCAAAGACAAGCACATTAGGCTAATTGGCTGTTCTAAATCGCCCCTGAGTTTGCGTGTGAATGGTTGTGTGTGTTTTGGCCCTGCAATGGACTGGCGAACTGTACCCTGCTTTTCCCCCAGAGTTGGCTAAGGTAGGCTCCAGCCTTCCTGCAACCCTAATAGTATTAAGCAGTTTGGCAAATGAATGAATTTAGAGTACTCTGTTAACCTAATGTGCTTGTCTACTGACTATGGGAGAATATGGGAGTGCCCATAGGAAACCCACACAAGTACTAGGGAGAACATGCAATCTCCACACACAAAAGCTCTAGGTTGAAATTCAAACCTTTAACCGTCTTGCTATGATTTAACACATCTAAAGTGCAAAAAATAAAAAGAAAGAAAAGTGACAAAACCACATGAAGTAAAAATGTGACTTGAGGTGTGTGAGGCGTAAAACTATCACACTGTCTCTCACACACGCACGCGTATGCACACAGACACATACACTTCTCCATGTCACTCATAGGAACACATAGAGACACATGCACTGACCTGTTCGGCTGCTTTGAAGGCCATGTCCTCCAGTTTAAGTGTTGGCAGACCCTCGTGTTCACCAAGTGGCGCAATGAGCTGAGCTCCTGCTGCAGCCACCTCCTGCAGCACAGCATTCACCCAGGCCAGCTGCCTCCTGCTTTCTGCCAGTGTTTCACTCACCTGCCCACACACCCACACACACACAATCCCATCAGCCATGCCTGTCCACTTTATTCTTGAGTCATAAATATGGATTAAAAGCATGTTTTGTCTGTAAGTTCTACCTGAGTTGAGCCATCATACATAAAGGATGTAAGTGTGGGTGTGTGTTAGGAAAAATATCTATGTGGCAGCAATGTGAGTGTATGTGCAAACATGTGTATGGACCTGAGGCCCAAAGTGGAGAGCAGTGGGGATGGCTGGCGCATCGGTTCCTGGCATGCGGCGGCGAATCTTCTTGCAGAACTGCCGAATATCGCTACAAGAAGTGTCCAGATCTTTCAGCAGCACAGAAAACAGTGTTTCTTCCTCTCCTGCCTGCAGGAAGGCATGCAGACGACCTACCTCCACGGCCATGCAGTCCAAAGCACTCTGGGTAAACTGTAGAGATACAGCGATATGTCAGTCAGTTCATGATCTATTCTAAAAATAAAAAAGTGTCTTTTTTGGAGTCACGCAGTGGAAGTGGAAGTGAAATTCAGTTTTGTGAGTTTGTAACAACAAACAAATAAATGTTTCAGGAAGTGGCCTGGAGAAAAAAAACATGATGTCCGTTTAGATAAAGAATCTTTTTAGTCCGAGTCATTTCCTTTCACAGCTAAAATAAAATGTAACACTTTTGCCCTTCAGACACTGTGGCACAGTTCAGTGCAGCACACCGATCCTCCATCACAAAGCAAGCTATGCCTGCATACCGTACATTTCTTTCCCAGGTAACATGTGGGCTAAAAATAGTGCAGTCCGACAATTGATCAAACACAGTCACACAGACATTCTGATTAATGCCTCTGGGTCTCTGGTTGGAAATATTTCTTTCTGCCATTCTCAGACTTTTCAAAATTCATTATTTTAGAAGAGGCTAACATTCTTAATTTTAACTGTTAACATTAATTTAATGCATTATTTAATGCAGATTAATTACATTAATCATTATCTATTCATTATTATTCTTTCATCTTCAGTAAATAGTAGCACTGTGTGTGAGGTAGGAATATACCCTGGATCAGTCCGTCATAGGCCAGGGTACCATACACATGCACATTAATACCAAGGGCCAATTTAAAGTCCAGCTATCGTTTTTCAGAAACTGGAGGATACCAGCATAGACATGCGGGAAAACATCACAGCTTAACTTGAGTTCAGGATTACACCAAGGACCTTAGAGCTGATATGCGAGCCAAAGTAAAATCTGTCATCTTACAGGTAGGGCAGATCTCAAATGGTTTCATGTTGGTGGTGCCAACATGACTACCTAGTGCCCTCACAAACATCATAGAAAGACATTTGAGAGTTATCATTCATTAATTTCTTCACTCAACGAACCGCCCTTTAGTCCGCCCCAAATGCGCATGCACAAGCAATTCGGAAAAAGATGCGGGTGGCAGCATCACATATCACAGAGGGGGCATGTATTTGTTTACATTCCTCCTTGGTTGGTGGTGGTAACATAAAAGGGAGGCAATGGGAACTGGCTACGACTGAACTGGGGTAGAAAAATTTGTTTGGGGTGGAGTGGAGGCCTCACTGAGCCTGGGACTTGAACCCAATGGAGCCTATTTGAGATTTAACTCCAAAAAATACACAACTGCATTAAATTTGAATTTGAGGAGTTCTTCCTTAATCATGTCTAGAAAGTCACCATATGATTACCTCTAGAGAAACTTCTCCTATTTTTCAGGTAGAGCTATAAAAGGTGAAAGTAGCACACACTCTCAAAACATATAGTACATACAGTCTTCATTTTTTTTCTGAGGCTATGCTAAGGTCTGTTAGTCTAAATGGGCAATTTTTTTCATGTAACTTACTTTTATATGGTCAGCCAGGTGCATGGTGCAGTTCTCTGCCTGTTCCACTAGATGAATACTATAAAGGTGCTGCGGACACAGAACAGAACATTGCATTTCATTATGTTCATTTTGTACCTTACTGACTGTTTCAGTCTATGATGTGATAATTTAGGTCCAGTACATGTAGTATTTGGCTCTGTAGTAAAAGACAGTGGCTATGAAAGACTTAATTAACCAAAACAGCCTGAGCATCAAGCAACATGCAGAGCCATATTTTTGTACTGTACATTCTGGATGTGTATGTATGAATGCATGTATGTGAAAGAGAGAATTACCTGATAATATTTAATGGCCTTAGTAAGTGGCTCCACATTTACAGTTTCATCCAACTGATCCTTGTGCAGCAAATCAATGAGTAAGTCTAAAGAGCGCTCATGCACACCCATCTCAGAGTAAAGGGAAGCCACGCGCTTGTATACATCCACATTACACTGATTAAGGGCACTACAGAGGGAAAAGAGCATATTCAACCAAAACTAGATGACTGCAGTTCTATTACTTTATAGCAGGGGTGTCAAACTCATTTTCACTGAGAGCCACATCACTAAATTTAAAGGTGATCGAGGGCCGAATAATCACTGAGTATCTATTTTAAAAGGGCAACCATGAAATCTGCATGGCAAACTATTCGTTTAGGCATTTGTCCTTTTTTCCTTTATTCACTTGCATTTTCTGACAAGCTAGCATGCGATCTTTTTTCAGTCATGACTAACTAACTGTTTACCTGAAATAGGCTGCCACCACCTAGTGGAATGATGATGAATTAGGTTTCATGGTAATGGTGGATGCAAAGAATGTACGACAATTGTATTCTTTGAAAGGTCTTGCGGGCCACATACAGTATTATATATACAATGAGTTGGCAGGCCGGATTCGTCACGCAGGAGTTGAGTTTGACACCTGTGCTTTATAGGATAGGGTGTGTTTACTTGTGTGTGTGCGCGCGCGTGTGTACACATGCATGCATGTACGCACTATTCATATTTGTGCAGAGTTGCCTGAAGCAAACTCAGAGAGTACACAAGTCCCGCAGCAAAACTGAGCTGTTCCCCAACTGCCCCTCTCATCCCAGGCTTCTGAGAGCAGTTCTCAGTCAGATCAAACTTCTCCTGCGCCTGCTTACTGATCAGCTCTGCCTGTAACACACACACATACACACACTAATCATTTTAAAGAGTTGTGTCATGATTTTTAGCCAAACTTATTTGCCAAAAAGTTTAAATATTTCATGAATGTCCAATTTTGTATTTGTATTTATAAAATATCTTTTCATCTTGCAAATCTAAAGGATTTTAGAGTTTTTGAGCCCAATGCAGAGCAGATGGAAATGGATTGCCTCATGGATTTTTTGAAATCTTGTTGGGCTGAACAGTTTTCAGAGACTTAAATTGCACTGCACATCCCAAACTTAATATATAAACCCAATTCATGTGTATCATCGTTCATAAACAAAATTGTATGAATATGAATGATCATAACTTGTTTAAGATATCAGTGAAACATCATCATTCCCAGAGTGCATTGCCCTCTATATTAAGACACTCTTGGGAACTCTTTTCCATTAGAAAAAATAAAAAATAGATCCCTTATCAGCTAATAGTGCAGACCTTTTAAAGGTGTTGTAATTTAGACTTGGTTTGTCCTGTTGCACGAAATTCAATCCAAAAGAAAATAAATTTACCGTAAGGCATGCAGTAGTGTGACTGGCATGACTGTTCAGTTAAACTGAGCTGCCAATTATAACTTCAATACATAACCATAACAATAACTGTTCTTATAGGATTCATAGTAATCTCCACCATCACCTTCTTACCTAAATTTTAATACAAAACTCCATGATTATACAAAATAATCACTCATCACTCACACACTAACTCATCACTCACTCACACACTAACTCACCCACTCATCACTCACTCCCTCATATACTAACTCACACACTCATTACTCACATACTAAAACACTAACACAGACTCACTCACTCATCACTCAAACACTAACTCACTCATCACACACGAACTCACCCACTCATCACTCACTCACACATAAACTCACTTATGCACTAGCTCACCCACTCATCTCTCACAAACACAGACTCACTCACACACAAACTCACTCACTCACTAACACACTAACTCATCACTCACACACACACACAAACTCAATCATCACTCATTCACTAACTCACCAACTCATCACTCACACACTAAAACACTAACAGAGACTCACTCATACACTCACTCATCACTCATACACTAACTCACTCATCATACACTAACTCACCCACTCTTCACTCACTCCCTCATATACTAACTCACCCACTCATCACTCACACACTAAAACACTAACACAGACTCACTCACAAAC
>JAQMYF010000027.1:39368301-39386212 GCA_030014195.1 Neosilurus mollespiculum
CACACACACACACACACACACACACACACACACACACACACACACACACACACACACACACACACACACACACGGTGCTGCAGGTAGTCAGAGCTGCTAAATCCTTTTCTCTTCCCGTTTGCTGCAGTATCTGAATCCTTGCTTTTTAACCAGCATTCAGAGGCTCATCTCTATACTACTCTCTGATTACAGCACTGTCATCTTTCTGCAGAGCAGCCATCGCTCTCTCCCTCAGCATCCATCTCTCTTCCTCGCCTCTCCCTTAGTCTCCGCCTCGCTCCCTCCTTCTCTCTGTTGCTCTTTTGTGCCTGCAGCTGCCTCGCCATCACATTACATCACAAGCCTCCCTCCCACCCTCCTGAGTGCCTGAGTGTTAGCCTCAGACAGGAACAAGAGGAGAGAGCAAGAGAGAGAGAGAGGGGGGGGGGGGGAAATGATGGAAGTCTGCACTGTATCCTAGCAACATTTCGCCAGTATCTCTCTATGGGTTAATTACATCAAGCTTTGCAAAACAGTGGGCCAAAATCCTATACATCGTACAAGTATGGTATACACAGAGGCCATTAATTTGGATGAACTTTTCACCACTGATCTGGGATCCTCATGCATTAGTTCAGTGACTGTGTTTGAAATATATTAATGCACTTAGTGTGAGCGGATGCAGCATCATTCGAGTATCGATTCCACAGAGAGTGGAAGAAGGGAAGAGGGGAGCACTGCAGTTTAGAAACAGACTGATAGATCAGATTACAGCTCTGCAGAGTGCAGGAAGACGGTATGAGGATTAGATAGAGAAGGTAAGATAGTAGGAAGTATGAATTTAGATGATTTCCTTAATGTCTCTTCAGCAAATAAAAATTTTTTGTGTTTTATTCCACAACTTTGAGTGTCTGTTTAATTCATTGTAAAAAATCACTCTTTCAGGCTACTCAGACCATTGAACCACATACTACACTGCTTCATTTAAATAAGTATGCATTGCCTAAAAGTAGAGCACCGAAAACGTTTGCATTTATTTTCAGTAATGAAAAAAGCCTTTGACTAAGCAAGAAGTATTTTGTGATGTGCAATTACCGGTGTGCGCAAGTGAGCACAGACGCGATAACAAAATCAAGCTCATGGCTTGATGAAATTTGCATAAGTATGGAGTTGTGCGAAGCCGCACTATAAAGAGACTACAGTTTAGTTGATAAAGGTGTCTCCTGTACTTCAGCACACTGAATTCAAAATTAAGCTGTGTCTATGTGGTTATGTGCAGGACTTTAATGTGAACAAAATAAAACCCTTTTATGTACAGTGTATAAACCTGCCATTTTTAAGGTCAGTTCTGTTTTATACAATTGATATAATCTTAAATTTAAAAAATGTGTTTATGATTTTTTTCACTTTCTCTTCTTTGTGTTATTTGTTCCTTTGCTATATATGCACTCTGTACCCACAAACCTGTGCTGTAACCCACAGACAGTAGAGTTTGAGTGTCTTCAATGATCAAGCTCTGTGGAGGCAATGTCAGCCATTTTCAGTCCTGTTTCAGAAAGTCAGGTGTATACTCAGTAGAGTTCAGGCCAAGTGACTCAGCCATTTATGAGAGTTCCACATTTGCATTAAAAACAAGTGATATCATTATTATTATTATTATTACTATATTGCATGTCACTTGTGTGATGAGAAAAGTTATTATTTTTTCTCTTCACCTGTAAAAATTATTTCTGGGCTTCACAATTTTTTTTTTTTTTTTTGCTTGGCACTCCAAGTGAAAATACCAGATTCAGAATCAACGCTGTCTCTTACTTGTTAAATTGTTTGTGCATGAACTAATGATGCAACTGAACATTCCACTTACAAGCTGCCAAGAAGCCTTGGTTTCCTAAAATGTGACCGTGTAAAAAGGGTAATGATTCTTACAAACTGTAACATTACCAAATTTAATCTGACATTCTGTACTTTAACCCTTAACCACAGAGTAAGTCTTTTTTTATTTCAAAGAGACCAAACAAAATGTTCTAACACTGTGTACATTCAAAATGTACTGTATTGAATATAAAATGCATACAGGTTTAGTATATGTTTGGTGTATGTATATATATATATATATATATATATATATATATATATATATAGAGTAGATGTTTGGCTTTACGATGTTGGATACTCAGATTTCTAAAAAAAAAAAAAAAAAAAAAAAGGATTCTAGGGTTTATGACTTCCATAAACGTATGTATTATTTATATGGGTGTGACATCAATGAATAATTAATGAAATTTAGTAGTAAGTATTTACTGCAATATAAATAAAACATGCTACCAAATATAAAGTAAATACAGATTATTGTTGCTGCTATAACCAGCATTGCAGAAACATCAGTAATCAAATATCATGCACTCATAAAAAGAAAAGCCCAAGAGAACTGCTGGAGAAGCATGACCTCCCTAAGTAGTGTCTCACATATCACTGAAAGAACTATTCATCCATTACGGTTTAAACAAAACTGTGTGGGTTTTTTTCTTCTTTTTTCTTTCTTTTTTTCACTTATAAGTGCAGGAATAGTGTATATGTACAAATGAGCTATGAAAATATGCAGATACACTGATCAGCCATAACATTAAAACCACCTACCTATTACTATATCTATACTTGAGTTGCCAAAACACCTCTAATCTATCAAGGCATGAACTCTACAATATCTCTGAGGATATGCACCAACTAGTTCACAGCACAGGCTTTAATTCTGTAAGTTGCACATGATGCCTCCGTCGAGACATGGCAACAGGATAGTTCATCCTGTTGCCATGTCTAATCCATGAAAGCGATGCACATGCACCCAACTGTCCATAGGATGTAAAAGAATTTGATACGCACATGCCCATTGTAGACATTTTTGTCTAGACAAGCATGTGCTAGACGATCATGTGCACTCTGACTGATCTGCAGCTACACAGCCTCATCTTCAATGCTCTGTGTGTTCTGCAATGCATGAACCTTTTCAGTAATTTGTGCTCTTTTGTGGGATCAAACCACACAGGCAATCCTTCACTCCCTATGCACATCAGTGAGCCCTACAGGTGTCCATGAATTAGTTCCTGATCCTTTCTTGCACCACTTTTGGTAGGTATTAACCACTACATACTGAGAGCACACCACAAGACCTGGGCTGTCTAATATACCTCTGTCATGATATGTGGCACTGTAAAAAGACAATTACTGTTATTCAATTCACCTCTAAGTGCTTTTAAACTTATGGCTGATTGGTATATACTGTACATACACTGTATATAATTGTTTTATTTATATATTTTTAATTAGAATCTTTTATTTTCTTAGAATATTTTAGGTATTATAAACAATTCTTTAAACTGCTTACTAGTTACTTATAACTATATCTGATGATCTGTACCTCTTAACCCAAGTGGGAGCTTATCTTAGCACTGTTATATCTTCCCTCCTAATACAAACTGTATACTATTGTCCGGTACAGAACACAAGCAGCCTCTGGTCTAAAATACCAAGTGAATGTTGATGTTAATAAGAAGAGGCTTTGCAGATGTGATTTTGAGAGCGCGATATTTCAGCAGTGACCCATGCCACTCTGTGCTGGAGGACAGGCTGAGCACTGCCATAAACTGGTTTGGAGGACATGAATACTCAAATAGCACATGCGCAGTTAGAAAAGGGCAGAGAGCTTCATTATTTACTTATTTGTCCTTTATTCTTTTTAATGATATTTATTATTGGTGGGTTTTTCAGTGAGGAACTTCTATCTAATGTATGCTCAATGAGCATTTAGTCTGAAACGCACATACTGGCTCAAGCCTGAATGGTGATGCACAAATGCTAATCAAGATGCTGTAAAGGTAAACCCACATAAATTCACATACTGTAATATGGAATTCCTGGAATTGCAGTCCATGCTCTCTACCTCCCTGCATACCCAGGAATTTCTATATACACATGCTGAATGCTTATATACCTATACAGCTTATCACAAGCTGTCTAAACCAGAATGAATGAATGCAGCATACAAGAACACAATGACAAGGAGTACAAACACCCACAGTTACACTAGGTACATCTATAACAGGGTTTGACAGCATGCAGCAGATCTGGGCGGAGTGGTAGAGTATGTGAGGTGGTCTACATTAAGAGAATTCAGAGAAACATGCAGCACCTTTTTGGGCTTGACTCCTCGCTGCATGCTCAGAGGAAGGAGGAAGATGTAAAGGTCAAAAATTCAAAGTGTTGTCTGAGGAAGTGGAATGCACACACATGCCACACTGCCCCACTCCTTTTTCAATATAAAGGAAATAGTTTTGGGGAGCCCAGCAGAGTACATGAATGGGTATAATAGCTTAATTTGAGATTCAGTAGTTAATTCTAGAATTATTGATGTCCTCTATGGAAAAGAAAAACAATACAGAAACAACACATTCACTGAGTGATATCCTGAACTTTAACATACAGGCATGGAAAAAAAAAATTAAGAGACCATTTTAAATAGGTCCCCATTAAAAGTGGTCTCTTAAGATTTTCCATAGTTGTATAATGACACAGAATGGTTCTATTTCAATTCTACTCCATTTCAATTTTTTAAAGACTTCTTAAGTAGTACAATGTTTTTTTTCTTAGGAAAAAGAGCCCTGTTGCCTTTAACAGGGAAAACAGATAATGAGGACTGCACGCAAGCTGAATGGGAGATGAGATATACTTCCATAGAACCTGTAACAATAGCTCTGCCTGGTGGATTAAAAAGGTAACAACGTCTCCTTTCTATATCGCCAAAAGACATTAGAGCCCATTAGAACAAGACAAAAAGAAATTCAGGTAACACTGAACAATCATACAAATACAGTCTCCTCTGAAAGCATTAGGATGGCAAGGCAAACTTTTATTTATTCTATATACCTTTCCTGCAATAGTATTAAAATTAATAAGACTTAATATTTGGTAGAGAATACCATCCATTCACACATTCATTAACTGGACCACTTATCCAGTAGGGTCATTAGGGAATCTGGAAGAAATACCTGACTTCCAACATGAGCCGGGCACATGTGGAAAAGGTCGCCGGTGCCCACTGGAAAACTTCACAAAGGCAGAAGGCCAGGAGATCAAACTCAGAACTCTACTGCTGTGAGGTGACAGTTGTAACCACTGAGCCACTGTGCTGCCAGGTTGCATATTCTTCGCTTGCAATAACTGCATAAGCCTCAATGACCTCTGCACCAGACACGGCGATATCAGTAAACACCTCCATCATGAGGCAAGTGAGAGCACAGACTTGTAGTCTTATTATGAGTGCCATCAGCTCTGTACAGGCACAGATGAAGCGAACAGTCAAAAATTGGAAAGTTATTAATTAACTTCAAACACATCGGATGTAATCTGTGTGTGTGTGTGTGTGTGTGTGTGTGTGTGTGTGTGTGTGCGTCCACTTTTCTGAGTCAGTGTTGCTCTGCCAATGTATAGCGCATGTGCAAGATAGTTCCTCTAGTCACAGTCTTCTTGTTGTTATTGTGAACAGACACCGAACAAAAACAAGATGTAAAACAGCTGAATAAGAGATACTAAGAACATGAGCTCAGATTCAACAGGAAACCTTTGTATTCATCCAAAATAAATTGACAAAGATTATTCACTAGTGAATGGGTAGCTTTAAGGTCTGCTGAGTGACTTGGCTAGTCTAAAACCTTCCATTTTTCTGATGATGTGCCTTGTTGAGTTGGTAGTTTTGGGTCATTGTCTTTCTGAATGATTGGCAAAACCAGCGACCGGCAACCAGACTGCCATTCGGCTTGCTATGATACTGGACAGGACAGGTTATTAAAAAAATAATAATAAATGTAAAAAAAAAATGAATGATTGGCAAAAATGAACAATGAACCGACAAAAATGATGTCAATGTAGAATTCTAAATTCCCTCAGCTGCTACTCTCATGAGTTACTTCAGCAATAAAGATGAGTGAGGCGGTTCCAAGCCACTGACCTGGAACATTCATGATGCTACCTCCACCATACTGAGTGATAAGGCTATGTTTTAGATTATGAGCAGATTGTTTCTTTCTTCACACACTGACCTTTCCAGGCCAGTTTTGGTTCCATGACTTGTGGCTGAACTCTGTATTTCTTTGCTTTCTGATTCTTCCTGATGAGCGGATTTCGTCATGAGGTTTAGCCTCTTGAGATTATTTTTGAACTGATCCCTTCACCTTTGCCCTATGATGGTTGGTGATGCTGTCATTGACTGGTGATTTCCTTCAAATCCTTCACAATGTTTCTTTAATCAGATTGTGGTGTGTTTTTGAAATACCATGAAATGGAAGCTGAAATTATGATTTTTTCAGCTGTTTTTTTTTTTAATTCAAACCGAAATTGCTTGCACGTATAGAAAAAATAAATGTATTGGCCTTGCTTTTCGAATACTTTCAGAAGACACTGTACATTAATACTCACCGCACATGCATACAAACAAACACATTTTGTGTGTGTGTGTGTGTGTGTGTGTGTGTGTGTGTGTGTTTAAAGACCTGGCACTCACCACTTTATTGGACTTGGGAGCTTCCAGAATCTCTGTGGACAAGACAGGGGTGAAGCTCATATTTGAACATTCCCAGAAGACTGTACCAAATCTAGAATAACTGTATTTATACACATTTAAGAATCAATCTGTATACCAATAAAGGGATGCTTACCCCGCTTAGGCACTTTAGACGTGGCAGCTTCAGGAGTGTCAGGCGATGTTGTGTCTGCCCCATCCTCCACCAACTGGATCTACATAAGAACAAGAGGATAAAGTGCAGAATTTCCAGGTTCCATGTGAACTCATTCTTACTATACTGTATATCGTGGAATGTTCATCAGCGATTACCTGTGACTGCCGCACAAATATCCCATGGTTCTCAAGGCAGGTGAAGTAGCGCTTGCCTTGGACTGTGCCATCGTTCTTGCCCCTGGCCTCCTCCAGGATGACTCCCACCCATTTTCCTGAGGCAAAGAGCGTATTGCCAATGTAGGCCACAGTGCCACGATGACCTTTTCCAATAACCTCCACCACAGAGCCAACCTTCACTGGTCGTCCTCCTCCATCTGAACTCATTCTGCTGCTGCCACTGCTAGTGGTCTAAGAGACAGGTGGGGAGAGAGAAAGAGAAAGCATAAAAATGGGGCATTTGCGTACAGGACAAAAGAAGGTTTCTGTGTCTGTCAGTAAATCTAAATCCCACTGATCATACAAGCCAAAATACATCCTATATATAATATAATATATATATATATAGTAAGACATGGTTACGCATAATTAAAGTTACATTCTTAAAAATAATATCTGATGTGCAAAATAGTGATCTGCCAACTGGAAGAGAAGAGATGTGAGGGTAAAACTAACCAACACTGCAGTGCAGGTCAATCCAAATGTCCATTCAGTGTATGACAGACAGATCAAATCCTACAGTTCATCCCCACGCATCTCAGAAAAGTTTATTTACTAGCAATAATGACAGAGACATGCTCCATTTTCATTTTACGGACAGTCCGTTGCTTTTTGCTTTCGTGCCAAGAGCAAGAGCAAAAGAGACATTTAAAAATAATCTTCATTCCATAAGAAAGCGACATGCTTTCAATTAGTGTCAAAATGTATGTGAATTATAATTTCACTATATTACAGCTTGCAATCAAAAGATGATGACCTGTCTGTGTTTGTCAGCAAAAATGTAAGTAGACATATATCAGCCATAACATTAAAACCACTAAGCAGTGAAGTGAATAACACTGATTATCTTGTTAGAATGAGACCTGTCAAGGGATGGGATGCACAGTACTAGACAGAAAGTGAATAGTCCGTCCTTGAGGTTGATGTTTTGGATATATGTTGGGTAAGTGTAAGGATCTGAGTAACTTTTAACAAGGACCAAATTGTGAACTAGGTCAGAGCATTGGAAAGAAAATTGGCCTAAGCAATAAAAACCAGAGGCTCATTGATGCACATGGGGAGCTAAGGCAAGTACGTCTGGTTTGAGCCCGCAGAAAGGTTATTGTACCAAACATGTGATCTGTGATAAAAAATTCTCAAAAGGCACAGTGTATCACAGCTTGCTGCGTATGGGTTTGTGTAGCCACAGACTGATCAGGGTGCCAATGCTGACCTCTGTCCACCACCAAAATCCCCAACAATGGCAATGTCAGCATTATAACTGGACCATGGATCAACGGAACAGGGTGGCCTCGTTGAAATCTCATTTTTTAAATCATATGGACATCTGGGTGCATTTATTACCTGGTGAACATAGTGATATCAACAGGAAGCAGTTGGGGAAGAAGACAATCCAGCAAAGGTAGTGTGATGCTCTGGGCAATGCTCTGTTGGGAAACCTTGAGTCCTTACATTCACATAAATGTTACTCTCACACGTAACACATTCCCAAACACTGCAGACCAAATACTAATGGCTAATGGCTGAGGCATTTGTTAAATATCAAAAATTGTTCAGGGATGGCTTAAAGAACATCATAAAAATTTTGATAAAGATGTTGATTGGCCTCAAATTCTCCAGATCTCAAATTAATTGAGCATCTGTGGGATGTGCTGGTTGAACAAGTTCAATCCATAGAAGATGCAGATTCTAACTTACAGGACTTAAGAGCCCTGCTGCTAATGTCATTGTGTAGGGTTACCTACGCAACATTAAGCAGGTGGTTTTAATGTTATGGCTGATCAGTGGATATACAATCAATTGACAGTTAAACAAAAACTAGGTTAATTTCATTGCTTTCATGAATGTATACATGGATTTGCACTATCTATGTGTCTATCTTGAGAATAACAATTACTATAGTGACTCAGCAGATATGCGAGGTGACAAAAAGAAGAGAGCACATGTGAACTGTTTAAATGACTAAGCACCAAAGTGCTTTCACTGCACCTTCTGAATTAAACACAGTATAACAAAGGAGGGCTATTTCATGTAGAACTTGTTTAGGTGAACATTGTTTGTGGGTTTGTGAATCTCTGTGTAACGGGCAAAACCGTGGAGGTATACGCACTCTGAGACAGGCCTCACTGGGTGCAAATATTTACTGTTTGTATGGAATAAAATCTTTTGGAACAAACATCCCTGGTTTACTGTTACAGGACTGCAGCATGGGAATTAATGTGTGGACTCTCATATTATTTTACACTGTGATATTGATCATCAACAATCCCATTGAGATGGATCAAAAAACATGAAAACACACACACACACATGTAACAGTATAACTCATTTGATGTATCCTGCTTAAGTCCACATATTTAAGATACTGAATTTAAAAAGGTGGGAGAAATCAAACTAGTCGTACTTTATTCCTCTGTAAGACAATAAGGTGATCATGCCATTGAAATAAAATTTTGGGGTGAATTTCTGGGTCTGGAGATGGGACTGGAGTATAGAGCTGTCGGCTGTAAATAGGTCAGATGAAGGTTTAAGATCTTGAATTTGCTTAAAACAATATGTAGATGACCTAACATATTTTCAACATTGTTAACAAATAACTAATGACAAATACACACAAAACCCAATGAACGCTCAACTCGGTAACAAATGATTTAACTGTAGGTCCCAGAAATGATCATGGCTGGGTGACATCATCATGTGTCATTTCAGTACACTTCCGGTCATGCTATAGTTCTTAGGAGACCACAGTATCACGCTGATCTTTCTCTTCCCCTACACACAAATCCCCTCAGCCACATGGAACCATCACTCTCCAGTACCTTTTGAATATACGTCTTTCCTTGTGATCCACTGAAAATGAATAACAGACAGTAAATTACTGTATTTGTGTAATTATTTACCTGTTTGTGACTTACCCTGCTATACGTGTACCTCTTCATTTGAGACATGCTGCTCCAGAGTTGTTGATGACTCCCTGCCCTTCTCTAGAAGGCAATATGATTTCTACCTCTGTTTCCCTCTGTCCCACTTCCTACCTCCCCTGTCTTCCATCACACATCCTTGTGTCTCTTCTCTTCATCCGTATGATGGCTGGCTGAAACTTGCTGTCTGCTTTCAGTCCAGCAGAACAGAACCTGATCCAGGAGAGGGCCAGCACCACTGCTGAATGTTCACTGATGAGCAGAGAATCAGCATATACTGTCTTAAAAGCTAAAGATCTGAGTGAATGTGGGTAGTCTAGGATGGATTCTCTATTAGGGTGAACAGTGCATAAGGATGTATAGTGTGTATCCAATGCTGGTGGGGGAGTGTGTGTGTGTGTGGAGAGTGCAATGCTACTGCGCTAGTGTCTGTGCTTTCTGTGAGAGCCAAAGACCCAGTGCTGGGTCCTAAAGCCCTCCAATACGCAGAAGCTAATGCATTTTTAGAAAAGCATACAAGAAGGTACAAATAAGCACACATAAATAATCAACACACATATGAGCATCTAGAGATGCACCCATACATGGAGATATCCTATAACAGAGTAATAGGATATTTATCTTAATACAGTGTAGCGTTAAGAGGATGCGTCATTATACGTACATCTTCTGTCTATTAAATACAGACACTTGACAACTTAGTCTGAGAAGCTTTCTAAAATAACTGGTTACATTGCAGTCATTGGCAAAACCAGGAAAGCAATATAATCTAGTGTACCTGCTGTATGTATGCTCAGACTTAACTAAGGTATAGCATAGTAATAAACCATAAATAACACTGCATTCCTCATTTTTATCTCTTATTGCCCCAACTCCCCTACATGCTGCTAAAAAGTCCCAAAACTAGAGCCTAAGTTGTCACATGTTGATTCATTTGTAAAAAGATAACAGAATTATCATGTAAAAACATATCTGTAATAAATTGCGACTAACACTGCATTCCTTTTTTATAGTTCTACAGTAAGAGTTCATGATGCTTTTCATTCCATAATAATTAATTCTTCTACAATATTAGAAAAGATATTAGTCCTGTAACGTAAATCAGACACCTAACCATGCTTTTTCATCCAACTGGGATCATTTTACTACAGCTAATAAATCACAGAGAAGTCAGTTCTTAGTCGTTCTTTTTCCCATGCTGTTCACGTCAATGAGAGTAAGTGTGCTCAATAGGAAAGGTCACTTTAAGGCAGTGAGCTGGAGAAAGGTGGCCTCTCTATTCAGCCTTTCTCTTCTGCTGCAGGCCTGCTTCAATGTGACGCAGCTTTTAACAAAAAAAGCCAAAGAGACAGAGCAGTGTGCAGCCTCAGCTGATGAGAGTGCCACTAACAGACAGACAGACAGACAGACAGACACACACACACACACAAAAGGATTATCACACACTATGTACTAAAACTGCAATGCAGCATTTGCATCTTTATTTTTATTTCAATATTCTGCACAGAAGCCAACTAGGAGTAGGTGAAACATTATCACTAATCACAGGCTACTGATTCACAGACTGATGGGATCCTCCACTGCCTGTTATCTCACAACATATGCAGTAACCAGCACAATTTCACTATAGTTACCATGGCAGAAATGTACATGTGTGTGGTTACTAATGCACCCTAACTGCAGCTCTCTTATTCCTTAGACAGATCTCCAGCTAAGTAGGTCTTTGATCTAGACAGACATTGTAATGACAGGAGCTAAGACCACTTGGCCAATGAAGCACAAATAAAGAGAGGGGAAGAATAAAAAGACAAAAATAAACATTGTAGCAAAGATAGATAATGTATATTGATAGTGAATTTACTCTGTAAAAAGCCTATTTATTCATTTTTCAACTTATAACAGAAAGGGTAGGTCACATGCTTATTGCTAATTGGCTAAAACACACATCAGTGTAAGACACTATGGAAAACACAGGGCTGGAGGATCTTTACAGTAGAACCATGAGCCTAAAGGAACTGAAGTTATCTTAACAATGACGCACCGAACACAACTGGGATACTCCCAGAAACTGAACATAAACAGAGCATTGAACATAATTTTTGCGACATCCTCTGAGCCTGAGGCAACAAAAAACACACTAATGTGAGATTTTTATGGTTTATATATATTTTTAACCCTGACAGACACAGTTGAGCTCCCAGCACTAACAGGTGCAAAACTGAAGCCTTATATAATGGCGACTCTTTTACTTCCTTTACAGAGTTGTGGTGGTAATGCTGCATAAACATGATTAAAAACAAATTAATGAGATTTTTGTAGTTTATATTTGCATATTTTAACCAAGAACCTGAGGCAAGTCTGGTGATCCATGCTTTGACTCAGCAAACAGCACTGAGAGTCTGTGTATCTAATGGTCTGAGTATCTACTGTCTGTTGTAGTCTGTTTAGTTTTTTTTTACAGAAAACAAACTAATACAGAGCGAAGCCCCATAGGTATGGAAAATTACTTTGATGGCTGTCCCATGTCACATCATTGACATGATTATTGGCTGTTTTGTAAGGCTCACGCAAAAACAAACCTGAAAATAGATGGGTCACGGAGGTTCGTCATAATGTTTCCCATCCATGGTTAGTGCAAAAACATGCCAAGCTTATTTGGATGACTTAAAGAACTGAGCTGAATGCACACATTCACACTTTATGTAGTGCAGAGAAGTCATATTTTCTTACATTAGCCATTATATACTTACATTATTATCTCAGACTGCACAGGTGCATGCTGGTAGTATGGACACTTGGTAAATGATGGTGTTCTGACTGGTTCTCTGTGATGTAACCAGTCCTTTATGCTTGTCATCACCCCCACCCCAGATACACACATACACACGCACACGCACACACACACAATCTTTCCGGCATCACAGAACATGAACTCATTAATTGGGTAATTAAACTGACTGGACAGGTGATACAAAAATGCGAAATCAGCAAGTGAAAGGCGGTGAAAAAAAACCCTAAGCAATGTCATAGAACACATAGACCACGTGTAGACTGAATTAAGGTGACAAATAAAACCGGACTTCTGGTAGTGGCAAAAAGCTTTGACAATGTAGTCAAGTAATGCTGTTCAGCTGGGAGCACTAATCCTTTTTTAAGTGCCAGTCGTGGAGGATCTGTTACATTTCATGTGAAAGTGGTATAATTTTTCTTTTAGTAAATAGTACTTAGTTTTTTATAATGTGAAAAAGCTGTTCTGTGACTGTTATCCTGCTGTACGTACTGTATGGTTTAATACTGTATACTGTACTATATGTATGTTCGTGCATTAAATCTCCATAGTTAGTGAGTACTACCTGCTGGTGACATGGGACTCAATTTAGTTACTATATTTAGCATTTATGCTACTTTGTTCTTTTTTAATTAATTTTATGAATGTGTAACGCAGCTGTACCATAATTAAAGCAAAGTTTATAAACATTCAACATTATAACAAGGAGCCATATTAGATTACTTCCATAACACCCTCAGACATTTCCTCCAAGCTTTACATAAATCTTCAGAGGCATCACAGCTCAGTCTCCATAACGGAGCACCATTAAATAAACAACAATATTGCTGAAATAACCTGAAGATACATTTTATATCAGGATACATATGACCAAAGATCCCATTGTTATTGCTATGCACAGGTAAAGAATTAATCATGACAGCAACATGATAGTTATAGAGGAAGAACATAAGGGTCATTCTGGGATAAACAGCAACATTTCCGGGACAGAATCTCAAAATAAAAGTTGTCTTTCTGGTTAGTTTTTGTTGCTAATACAATTTTTGACAGTCTATGCTTTGACAAATGATAACGAAAGATAGGTGCACAAGTTCTTATGAGATGATTTTGAACCATCTTCCGGGTTGTCAAAATGTTATGGATGTTACTGTGTCAATACTCGAGCTTCAGTTTTCAAAGAACAGAGACAACTCCAAAGAATTTCTTCACATAAAATGTTTGATACACTTACGCTGATTGTCTTCAAAAACATTTTATTCTGCAGATATCATTAGATAAATTAATTGCATTAGTTAAGCCTGATGGACGTTACCCAGTCGGTTCCCTGAATTTATTTTTTTCGTTACATGATGCAGTGGATTTTATAATGGCTAATATACTAGAAATTGGATTTAAGTAAACATTTGACGTAATTTTATAAATTTTAAAGCTTGTTTACTTCCATCTAGGCAAGAACTAAATAAATCCAGACAAATTTGAGATTCTATGTCACTGAAATGTTTATCCCAGAATGAGCCATAACAAAATGAACATAGATGAATCCTCTAGGTCTTATAGTTGCTGAGAAATGAATGGAAATAGTGACTGACAGTGAATTGTTAACATCTGGCTTTTAGCTACTACTGGAAGATGTAACTAACCCTATTAGATGCGCAGTCTATGTATTCTATGTCACTGAAACTCAGTGTTACCATTTCCTTCTTCCACTTCAGATCGAATTCTGGAAATGCAGGGGAGATTTATTTATTTCATCCCTAAAGGAGCTGTGCTACTCTTGTAACACCAGACTCAGACATCTATCAATCTATCAGGAGCTCCGCCTTTAGGCAGAGCCTAAATCACAGGTGTCAAACCTAGTGGCCCGCGGGCCAAGTCCGGCCACCCAACTTATTTTATCCGGCCGGCAAGAGCTTTTGATTATTGCACATTATTTGCATCAACTATTACCATGAAACGTAATTCATCATCTGTCCACTACGTGGAGCCAACTTATTTCAAATAAACAGCTAGTCATTCATGACTCAGGAAAGATTACAAGCTAGCTCGTCATGCATTGTCAGAGAAGGAAAGTGAACAATGGAAAAGACGAGTGTATACAAATAATATGGCCATGCAGATTTCATGGTTGCCCTTTGTGAATAGATGTCGAGTAATTATTCGGCCCTTGATGACCTCGCAATTTAGGGATGAGGCCATCAATGAAAATGAGTTTGACACCTCTGGCCTAAATCTTTATATCAGTTTATATTTACATATTTTAATCATGACACTGAGGTAGGTCAGGTGAACTTTGTGCTTTGGGCTGCCTCAACGCTCCATGTCATCCCAAAGATCTCCACTTTTTCCTGTACAGCATTGCAGGGAAAGGAAGCCAATCCCACCTGACTCTGGGTGAAGGCGGGGTACATCCTTAACAGCTAGGCTAATAGCTGTTTTGCTAAAGTGTCTGTTCTGAAACAAAAGTACAGTAATGAAATGAATGTAAACTGCACTGTGTAAAAGTGTTTTGGTACATCCTACTGGAAACATAATGAAACAAAAGAAATCATATAGTTTTGTTTTTTTTTTTTTTAATTATCCATGACACTGAAGCAGGAGAGTTACTGCACATTCAGCCAGCTATACAGTTCTTTATCTGACAGCGTCTGTTCTAAACAAAAGGAAACAGTTCTCCCTATAGGTGTTTTGGTTTATTATATGAGAAAAACATGAAAAACTGACAATGTGATAATGACACTGCCTGATCAAGTGCCAGTGTCAAACTACGTGTCTATGATTTTGATTTAAGAATTATCACCTCAGAATAGTGGACCAATCATACCAATTTGTCATTCCCTTATAGTATATACTAATTTTATTCATCCATTTTTTTTTATTGAAGTGCATGCACATAATATACCTTGAGTGGTCAACAGCACTAATATGTGGATATCTGAGATCCACCTAAAGAAAGCCAGAATATTCAGATGGAAGGCATTCTTTTCACTAGGCTGAAAAGATAAGAATGAAAACTCTTCTACTGTGACATATACTGTGTCCCAGCAATGTGCATGTGATGTCCATTAAGGATCCAGAATTCTGTTTTGGGTTCTCAATGACGTGTTCCTGGAACTGCTGTTGTGTTTTTGTTGTTTTGGTATTGCTGTTGCATTTTTGTATTGTTAATATATATAAATAAATAATATACAGTGGCTTGCAAAAGTATTTAACCCCTTGACATTTTCCCCAAATTGGGTTGCCTTACAACCTGGGATTCAAATGGATATGAGGGTATAATATATGACACTGTGAAACAAACAAGAAATAGTACCAAAAAAAAAAAAAACCCAAAAAGCAAACAAACAAACATAACTTGAGCATGCATAACTAAAGTCAGTCATTTTTAAAGCAGGGGTCACCAACCCTGTTCCTGTAGAGCTATCTTCCTGCAGATTTTTATCTTTGAACAAAATCTAACACACCTCTTTTAGCTGATCAAGAACTTCCTGAGGCAATAATCAGATGGTCCATTGTGCATGATTAGGGTTGGAGCCAAAGACTTCAGGAAGGTACCTCCTTCATATGTATGGAAGAGAGGGAGGATTGAAGAAAAAAAGAAGAGAAAAAAAGAATAATGTTTAGAAACTTAATTTAGATAAATGTTGTTTATAAAAACAAAGAGATGTGATGTAAGATATAGATAAAAGAGGCAGAAACATTTTTTGTTGTTTTCAAATGTCAAAAATGCAGAAAAGAAACTAATATTAATGTAAAAAGATAAATGGGAAAAATACTAGAATAAATGTTTTTGTTTATATTTCCTATTTCCTTTATCTACTCCCCATTCCGCTTGGTGGTGCCTCTTGATGATAGCCTTTTAGTCGGTAATGAAGCCTTTTAGAACAGGCGTATATACTGAGATCATGTGACACTGAGATTGTACACATCATTTGTCAATTCAAATATTACACAAACAAGCTTTTACACAATGCAAATGCAGGGGTGGTGTACCTTAAGATATGCCTTCAAAATTTCAATATGTGCTTCTCACCTCAGAACATGAGAGGAAATACCTTCAAACTCACTAAATCTCCTGGACATTCAGAATACATCAGTGGATTGAGACCTACAATTCTCTACAGTGCATACAATTCCTATTTTTTTCACTGGATTTACTAAAATATATAGATTAATTGCCTAAAACAAAGCTCACTATAAGATTTGTGTTACTTTTAAATTCAAAATTAATGACTGAGCTGTTTCAGCTTTGTTATTAATTCATAATAAGCTTGGACCTTTGAGGTAAACGGTACATTATTAGACCTACGGTGTCCTTTCTGCACCTTCGGTACCTTTAAAGGGAATTTTACATTGCCTATAGTGTAGTACTTCTGCAGTACCTTTTGTGAATGTGTGTTTATGGTGGCCTTCATCCCATTCAATGTGTGTCCATGGTTTCCAGCTAATTTTTATGGAATAGGGTTCAGCATCTTTGCAACCAAACCAACCAGGATAAACTAATTACTGGAGATTAAAGAATAAAGTCTACTTCCTAGCTGATTTTAGTTGCTTTTATCCCCTCTTCCCTCCATCTCCACCCTCCTAAACAAAAACATTGCTTCTATACCCTCTCGGGCAATTAATATTAATGATCTTAACAATTCGTTGCTTCAAATGGATTAATTGTAGTTGATTATTTACTGAAGGATAAATGATTCTGAGAATGCTTTTCTGTGTCAATGAAAATACTGTCCCTCTCAGTAACCACTTTATTGTAGTCATTGCTGTGATAAAAAAAAAATAATGATGAGGTTGTAGTTAATTCACATGCATATGTCTGAAGATATTCAGATCAGCCAGCCCCAATCCGCCTTTCCCTGAAGTGTACTGAACTGTAACGAACCATACTGAATTGTCCCGAGCTGTACTGTTCTGAAGTGTACTGTGCCGAACTGTACTGTATTGTACTGTTCTGTATTGTACTGTTCTGTATTGTACTGTATTGTACTGTTCTGCATTATACTGTATTATACTGTATTGTATTGCACTATTCTGTATTGTACTGTATTGTACTGTTCTATATTGTACTGTACTGTACTGAGCTGTATTGTACTGTTCTGTACTGAGCTGTATTGTACTGTATTATACGGTACTGTATTGTACTGTTCTGTATTGAGTACAGAACAGTACAATACAGCTCAGTACAGTACTGTTCTGTATTGGACTGTATTGTACTGTACTGAGCTGTATTGTACTGTATTATACGGTACTGTATTGTACTGTTAGAACAGTACAATACAG
>JAQMYF010000027.1:39418182-39429408 GCA_030014195.1 Neosilurus mollespiculum
TATATATATATATGCATTGTACCCTGATGTGTATCCGGAAATTTTACCTTACTGAGGGTGGATAGTGATGGCCAGGACTGAAAGCCATACTCAGAGGCAAAACGCGCCCGGGGAAATGTCCTCCAGTTCCAACAGTCAGTGAGGTAGCTATAGAAGTGAACGTCTCCATAATGAGTGTCGTAGGGGTTCTGGGCCACCCAACCTTCTTTCTCAGACTCCACACCATTGGTTGGGCTAGACACCAAGAAAGGTCTTGTGCTGTCCTCCTAAAATGAAATGTTATGGCATTAGAAATTTATCATTATTCATGTTTTCATTAAAATATAGATGTAAGCATCTCCAGTGACCTACACAGAAAGCAGTGAAGAAAAATTCAGGAAATCAAATCATAGGCTGGTCGGCACAGTGGCATAGTGGTTAGCATGTCCATCTCACAGAAAGATCGTTTGGGCATTTCTGTGTGAGGTTTGCATGTTGTCCCCGTGCTTGTGTGAGTTTCCTTTCACAGTCCAAAAGATATGCACGTTAGGCTGGCTGTAAATGTGAGAGTGAGTTTAACCAGTGAACTTTTTTTATTCACCTTTATCAGAATCACTAATTCAACTTGGATTTCCCACATAATCTCTCCTCTGATATCATACGGGATTTTCCTTATCAGTACAAATAGGAAAGCTGATCTAGTCTCTTACACACGCCCAAAATTGACAATAAATCCCCAAGTTCACTTATTAAAAAACTCTTCCAGGTAATTATGCTCTGATCTGACATGGAATAAATGCATCGGGGAGGAAGGCGCAGGTTTTTAAGTGCAGCTCCATGCTCAACTATCTCAAACACACATCTGTGTTTTAGCTTCAAACCAACAGTGCAGGCTGAAAGGGCAGCTGTCCAATAAGCTAAAACTGACCTCAGACAGCAGCTCATGCTAGAATACACAACTAATTCAACTGGATCCACTGGACTTGTAAAATATACAGAGAACAAAGTGTAAAAAAGTAATAAAAAACGAAAGCACTGAAATTTGTTTTATTTACATTTTAAGGGCAGGTTCAATGCACTACATGAGCTGAATAAGTATAATTCACACAAACAGCCAGTGCAGTGTCAATTTCTCATGATGGATCCTCAATTCAGCGTGGCCTTCTGTATTATATTTAAGTTGTTTAACAGAAATGATGACATCCCGACTTTTAGTCGTTCTCCTGCTACTCACAAACGATTTGAAAGCCGTGTGCTTTATGTGATCATGTACTGTTACTGTGTGTTGTTTAACCTGCTTACTGACTGTTTCAACTTGTTTGCTGATCAAGAAGCTGAATATTAGCAAGTCTATAACAATAAAGGTAAGGTGCAAGGTATTTTGTTTTGACAAAAGTAACTTTTGCTGGCAGCTTGCATCATGCACAAGCAAACCTTTTAAAGAATTCCAAGCTCTGTGTTCATTTTCTAAGCTGCTTAAACCCAATTGGGGTCACAGGGAGACTGGCAGCCATCTCAGCCGACTCCGGGGAGGGCGGGGTACACCCTGAACAGCTCACCAGACCATTGCAGGGCCAACACAACCATTCACACTCACAACTAGGTAATTTGGAACAGCCAAATAGACTACTGTGCATGTTTTTTGACTCTGGGAGGAAGCCAGAGTACCTGGAGGAAATCCATGCACACACAGAGAGAACATGTCATGGAGAAACACAGAAATGCTCCGAGCCCAGGAATCCAACCCGGGACCTTCTTGTTGTGAGGAGGACGTGATAACCACTACGCCACCATGCCACCCAATTTACTGTTATTTCAATATTATTACATCTATTTTTCTGATTTACCCATTTTCTCTCCAGTTTTGGTCATCTGCCTAGTCCCTCACATCAGCTAGCTTTACTCGTATCATATTACAGCTACCAACCAGAAAGGGTGAAGCCCTTTCCAGGTCTGCAATAATTCCAAAAAAAATTGGGACTGGGATAACTTAGGGCTAACAATGAGGTAAAACAACCGAATAATAATTATTATCCAGGAATACTAACATCGGTTTAGTATGTGCTGTTGCCCTCCCATCAAATGTCAAGCCTGTTCTACATTATAATTAAATTAGCTTCCATCTTCCATTATTTATGGTAGTTTACCCCGGGATTAACAGAATACTGTCCCCACTTTGATTTTGTTTGTTTGTTTGTATTACTAGCAAAAACACTCACACATTTGTCAAACCGCTTAATCCTACTTGGGTCGCAGGAGGGCTGGTGCCTACATTGGGCAAAGGCAGGGTACACCCAGTACAGTTCCCCAGACCATTGCAGGGCAACACACACAACCATTCACACTCACAGTCACACCTAGGATCAATTTAGAACAGCCAATTTGCATAATGTGCATGTCTTTGGACTCTGGGAGAAAACCAGAGTACAAGCATAGGGAGAACATGCAAACTCCACCAATAAACGCCTAGACATCAAACCCAGGACTTTGTTACTGTGAGGCGGACATGCTAACCACTTCGCCACCATGTCGCCTACTAAGAAAAACATTCTAATCAAAATGACTTTTATTCCTCTGGGCTTTCATCGTGAGAAAACTAATTAACATGCAAACGAAACTAAAAGCTATTGCCACTTGTATTAGATATCTGTGCAAATATGCATCTCACCTGCAGTGCAATCTCTCTGATATTCTCCACATACAGTTGAATGTAGTCTTTTACATACAGAGGCTTCTCAGCAGAAGGAATGAAAAACCAATTGGTTGCAATTGCTGCCTCGTTCTCATTGTTTCCACTCCAGATGACCACAGAGGGATGTGATTTGAGCCTTCTTACCTGAGCCACATCACATGAGCCCATTAATTGTGCACATTTGCAGGTTTAAGATGTGTGTTTGGGATGAGTGTGAGTATACCTGTTGAGTGACCTCCTCTCGCAATGACTCAATAAAATCTTGGTCAGTAGGATATAGTGCACATGCAAACATGAAGTCTTGCCAAACCTGAAACCAAATATAGAATCAAGGCATGAAGCAGAAGGAAAGCTTAAACAAAAAGTACTTATCATTCTGATCTTGAGGATAAACTTTATTAGTATATATAACACATGAATTGCTTGGTCTGATTGGAGGGAATAATACTGGAATCATAATGACAGACACAATTTGCACAGGTACTCGAGCAGGCACCCTACATCCATTAAACATAAACTATAAAACTCTCATTACTCAGAAGGGTGGCCCTTAAAAATAAAAGTTTGAAATTCTAACCTTTTTGAAATTTTGTTTCCATTCTGGAAATTTTTCTTTTTTTAAGTTTGATAATATTTAGAGGTGCCCCTCAGGATCTAAAATTTTGATTGATGCCATAGCCATCTGTGACCGGGAGTCCATGGGAGCTAATTGGCCGAGCTCTCACGGGAGGGAGGGATGGCATACGCTCACTTCCCTATCACTTATTGCGATTACCAGCCAATCATGGGCGTCTGTGAGCTTATTCGTATGAGGGGGCGGATAGCGCTTTCCCACCGAGTGTGTTAGGCCGCCCCCAAAATGCGCATGCGTAGCAGTTCAAAAAGAGGCGGGCGGCAGCATCGCATGTCAAGGAGGGGGCATGTGCTTGCTTACGCCCCTCCCTGGTCGGTGGTGGTCGTGTGATGGGGAAGGCAAAAGTTGATGGGTGGGAATTGGAAATGAATAAATTAGGGAGAAAAATTGGGGGGTGGGGGGGAATATGGGGGGGGGGGGGTTTAAATAAAGCAAAGCATCTAAGAATGTGCTCAGAAGAATTTGAAGCAAGTGTTAGCAAGGTTCAGCTTACATCTGATGAACTGTCAGCAAGCTCTGAGGCAAAAATTGCTTTTACATAAAACTTTTTGACCAAAACCAATTTGATGAATAAGTTACTGTATAGAACACATTTAAACAATCAACAACACTTAAACTGATTTTTAATCAGAGATGTCATTGATTTCTTTGTTTTTTCTTCCATTTTTGCATTTTGTATACTGTAAATATCCTATGAATAGATCAAGAATTTAGATTAGATAAAACAAGATATAGTTTATTTTTAAACCATGACAGCTCCATGCTCAACTAAAAGTTAACCCTCTTCAGCGGGCTTTTCCGTTCAGTCTAGATTTATTCCACAAAAAGCAACAAAATTTGGAATTTAACTTTTTGGATGGTAAGAAAGTATTTTTTATTTTCAAGAATTAGCCCACCCCCCAAAATATGACTTTATCTGTCCACTCTGAGGAGCAGGCCACATGGAAGTTATCATATGCAGCTATCAGGCAAGCCTCCCTTCTAATCTAACTGGATACACAAAAAATTGGGAACACAAAAAATTACTGAAACAATATTTTTATGACTTATTTTTTCATTTTAAAGGGCGATAATGATGGAACAGGGACATAATGATAACTTTCCAGGGTGGAGTGAGAAATGCTCACTCATCCTCGCTCATCTTCATAAACTTCTCTCTGTCAAAGCTGAGCTTTGATTGATAAAGTCTTATCAGTTTTGTCTGTGTCAAAAGAGAAACTGAACACCAGGTCAAATTACATTTACATATCAATACAGTGTCCGATGGCATGACAGCGCATGGCTGTGTCAACCGGCGTTCTGGTAGCACCAACATGTGCAGATTTGCTAGGACCTGATCAACGCTGCTTACAGCTATAAATGATCTTATATTTATAAAAGTATGTAAAAACATGTACCATTATGCCTAGCTGATCACACAGACTGTAGAAGAGATCTTGTTCATAGACTCCACCTCCCCACACTCTCAACACATTCATGTTTGCCATCTGTGCAGACATGAGCAGTTGAGTCAAACTAACAAACAAACAAAAAAGAACATGCAGAAGGTTAGAATAAAAATACTGATGTGAGTTTATGTTAGCCAGAGATATTGCAAATCTACTGACTGAATTATTTCAGGGAGGGCACCATGAAAAGTGGATTCTTGAAAGAGACTGGTTTATAAAAGTGTGACAAATCTCACCTGGCTTCAGTAATCTGGTCCTGGAAGGCATGAGCTGGTATCCAGTTTGAGCCTTTCAGAAAAATGGGCTGCCCATTGATACGGAAGTAGAAGCTAAGGCCAGGAGAAGTAGCAATAGGTTCCTGTACCAACTCCACAGTACGGAAACCAACCTGCAACCAGGAAAAAAAAAAGATTGAGGGAAAGAACTTAAATAAAATGGGGCAAAAATAGATTATGATCATTTTACCAGTCTCTCTGCATGAAATGTCTCCCCACCCTCCATGGTGATATCCAATAAAATATCCTTCAGCGGTTGCTGTCCGTATCCAAAGGGCCACCACAGATCAACTGTAACACTCTGCAAACCATTTTGCATTACATTTTATTGAACTACTTTGAATTTACACAGTATAATCTGCTGTTTCATTTTAAGTTCCTTGCTTACCTGGTTAATCTGAAGGAGTATGGATGTGATGTTTAGTTCAGGTGTGAGAGAAAGAAGAAATTTTCCCTCTGACTGTAACTGGGGCATAGACACATGAACAACACCCAGTGAGGCTGCAGTAACTTCAAAGAACAACTCTACTTCCACCATCCAGCACAACCGAACAGAGTCTGATAAGAGAGAGAACAGACCCAGAGAGTGCAAAAAAGAAAGAGTTTTGCTATATTTTAAATATTTATAATTATAACATTATTTAAACTAAAATTAGTTACTGTTATAAAATTTTGCTTTTAACATAGTAATGAACATCTCACCATTCATATTATTAGAAACACTGGTCTATTCATGCATATATCTAATCAGTCAATCAAGTGGCAGCAACACAGGGCAAAAAAATCATGCAGTTGCAGGTCAAGAGCATGTAATGTGCATATTACTTTTCAAAAGTTTGGGGTCACCCAGAAAATTCACATTTTCCATGAAAACAAAAACTTACATCCATCAAATAAGTTGCAAAATGAATATGAAACACAGTCAAGACATCAACCGGGTTAAAAGTATTTTTTACTTGAAATAATATTTTTGTCCTTCACACTTTGCTTTTGTTTAAAATTGTCCATTTGCATCTATTACAGCCTAGCAGACCTTTATCATTCAAGCTGTCCGTTTGTCGAGGTAAAATAAAGAAATTTCACCCCATGCTTCCTGAAGCATCTCCCAAGAGTTGGACTGGCTTGACGGGCACGTCTTCCGTACAATATGGTCAAGCTCCTCCCACAACAGCTCAATATGGTTAGGATCCATTGACTCCATTATTGATAGAATACCAGCTGACTGCTTCTTCTCTAAACAGTTCTTGGATAGGTTTGACTGTTTCGGATCATTGCCGTGCTGTAGGAGTTAAGTGGCTCCAGTCTAGCGCCATTCACAAGGTATAGCATGGTATTGTAAAATGGAGTGATATCCCTTTTACCGTGTACAACTCCCCCACTTCAGCACCACCAAAGCACCCCCACCCTCACCTTTTCGCCATTGAAGTTGAAACTGGTGTTTTGTGGGCACTATTTTATGAAGCTGCCAGTTGACGACCTGTCAGGTGTCTGTGTCTCAAACTAAAGACTGATGTACTTGTCCTCTTGCTCAGTTGTGCACCAGAGCCTCAGACTTCACTTTCTATAGGCTGGAGCCATTTTGCACTGTTCTATGGAGGGAGTAGTACATAACATTATATATGAGATCAGTTTTTTGAAAGTTTCTAATATCATCATCACTTCTCAGAACAAAAATACATTTATTAATTTCAGGTGAAAGTTCTATTTTCTGGCCATTTTGAATCTATAGTCAAACCCACAAATGCTGTTTCTCCAGATATTCAGCTAACCTAAAGAAGGCCAATTTTATTGCTTCTTTAATCAGCACATAAGTTTTAATTTGTACTGACATAATTACAAAAGGGTTTTCTAAACATCAGTTATGCTTTTAACATGACAATCTTTCATTAGCTAACACAACGTGCCATTGGAACATAAGTATGTCTCAAGAACAGTGGCTAAATATTTGCAAGATTTATATAAAATTATTACCATAATAAACAGATGAATTGATTAGATTCTAAGATTGATCCAAAAAGATTTTAGGTTTACTCTCTGATGGACTACACTTGCTGGCAAATGAGGCTCCCTGTCAATGTCGTTGAGTTCTAATTGTTTTGATCTGTGTATTGATTCCACCACTGGTGTTGATCCCTATAGTACTCAACAGTTATCTAACTTTATTAGTAAACAGTTTGTTTATTTAAACCCTCGTGTTTAACAGTCCCAAGATAATATCTCATGCATTGATTCTCTGTTCCATGTTTTTTCTGTGTTTTCTGGATCACTGGTTTTTACTGCTGGTGTGATTTCCCAGTTTTGTTTGGTGTCTGTACCAATAATGACAACAGACATTCCTCTGTTTACTCTGTCATCTTGTAATGTGATCTATGCTCTAGACTATGATCATGACTATTATATTTATGCTTGCGTTATCAATCCACACATTAAACTTCCACGGTTTCAGTTTATGTGCTTGCAATGCAGTATGGATTTTAAAACAAAACAGTCTTGACACTCTTTAAAAAAAAGAGTCCTGTAAACTGTACCATATGTTGGATTGGTGATAAAGCTCAACAACCTAACGGCATTAAATGACTGTAGATGAACACCCTTCCAGATGCCAAGAGTGGGGAAAGATGGCCCCCAATCCCAACTAAATGAGCTCTGTGCCTGAAACACATACAAAATATATATCTCACGGTTGTAAATGAAATAATATGACCAAATCATCATACATCAAATTTTAATATACCTTTCGGATAAAGTTTACATGACACTCTCCTTTCTGTACAGCAGGAGGGCATTCTGGAGGGACTTTGTATGAAGTGTGGGCTTGACTTCTCCCAGCTGAATAGGTTACGGCTGACATGAGCCACACTTCCAGAACATTAACATCCTTAAGCAGTCCTGAAACCTTAAAGTCCTGAGAAAGAATGTACAAATATCGTACTGTCCAGTTACTGAATTATCACTTGTTTGATGTATCATGATTTTTAAAATATATTCTTATTGTGTGTTAAGAACAATTTCTTTGGAGAGAATTCAATGTTTAATGGAGTTTTTTTGTTTTTGTTTTTTTTACATACATATCTCCGGAACATGTTGTCTGTCTTTCCAATGATGACTCCATTTAGAGATATAGTGGAGACTGTGTCCACACCTTCAAATATGAGAACAACTCTCCTACACTTTCTGTTAATACACAGTATGAATCATAAACTGTATCTTGTTTATGTGGTAAACAGCAAGTCGTCACTGAGAAATTGGGTAGTAGTATAACAGAATAACATACTTGACATGATCAGGCACAGAGAACGAAGTGGTGTACGTCCAGTTATCTAGAGCAATCCATCTGTAGACCAGGTCATTAAACCGATAGTATGGATCCTACAGGGCAAAGGGAGTACACAGTTATTTCTTAAGCATATTTTTATACCCAGAGCAAACAGTTTGTATACAGGGGACTACACTTACAGGAGAGCGTCACAATAATAATGTGCAAAGGCCTGAAGTAAAACTTTTTAAAGCAGAGCAGATTCATAAAATGTTATCTGTTCATATCATATAGAGTCTTCAGATAGCTATATCCTAAATAACTATTTTTATTTCCACCAACAAATCCTAAATAAATCTATGATTATATTAATATTGCAAACAATCTGATTATGAGGTCAATAGGTGGTGGTATATGAGGTGGATTATGAATTAAATCAGCTGGTGTCTGACATGGAGCTGAAGAGATTTTGAAGCTCTAAAGGCCTACGGCTAAGACAGAGGCCCAAAAAAATGCAATGGTGCCATTTCCTTCAGCATATTTTCTAGCCATACATGCATATTATCAATACTGACAACTATATCAAATATTTAGCCAAAAATATATAAATTAAGCAAAAATAGAGACAGAATAGAATTACCTAGAATTCCTTTAAAAGTCTACTGCAATATATTTTGTTAAGCAGTGCACAATTGTTCTTGTAGTATTCAGAAATGTACAGCACACTGTACAAAAGATAAATGTCTGTATTTAAGCCCTAAAGTTAGACTGTTTGTTAGCAAAGTAATAATATTTAGGGGGACCTGGCTCTTAACCCTTAAATGACTGAAACATTGGGACAAGGCACTGAAAAGGTTTTTAAAAAGATGTTTACTGGATGCTACTTTATGCTTAAGTCCAAAGTTGTGACCCATCTTGGGTACATTTATCTTTCCTTTTATGATTGGTACATCAAACATTTAAGTTTAATTCTGTTTTGTTGGTGGAGAAAGCTAGAGGTCTGTCAATCACTGCACTGTCTCTAAATGATTTTAAAAATACATAGGCCATTCAGAGACATTTCAGGCAGCACAGTGACGTAGTCATTAACACGACCGCCTCACAGAAAGAAGGCTCTGGGCTCGATTCCTGGCCTCGAGTGTTTCTGTGCAGAGTTTGCATATTCTCCAGGTTTCCTGTGGGTACTCTGGTTCCCTCCCATAGTACAAAGACATGCGCATTGGGCTAAATGGATATTCCAAATTGCCCCTAGGTGTGAGTGTGAATGGCTTTGTGTGTGTGTGTGTGTGTGTAGCCCTGCAATGGTCTGGCGAGCTATTCAGGGTGTATCCTGCTTTTGCCCAGTGTCGGCTGAGCTAGGCACCAGCCTTCCTGTGACCCCAGTAGGATTAAGTGGTTCTACAAATCAGTTAGTGATGATGATGAGAGACATTTCATGAAGACTAGGGTGGTCCTTAAAAATTGAAAGTCAGAAAGCCCAAGCTCCAAACCCTGAAAAATGGAATAGCTGAAAAAACTCTCCTGGTGAATTTTTTTCTAAAATTGGACAACATTTAGCCTTCCTTCAACAACCTTGAAGTTTCACCCTGAGGATCCCCAAGAGGCACTTTTTGTCTGGGAATAAACAGAGCATATAAGATTAAAATCAGAATGAAAATAAAAGTTATAACATCAGAATTGGTAGAAAACAAATTATTCTATGGAAAGGAAATGTTGTCAAAGGTAAAGAAAATCATAAGTGACTAACAATACTAAACAACTTTTTATTATGTGAGTAATATCAGTTGTTGCCAAGTAGGACTGTGTACTACCAGTGGGCGTACTAATACTTGTGTTTACATGTTTGAAATAATTTTTTCTAGTAATGTACTGCCAAAAATTATGAATTTACTCAAAGCTAAGCCCTGTACATACCCCTCAAAGTTGCAATTCTCTTAATATTTGAGTACAGGGACTATTTAGGTGAAAACAATATTTTACAGGGGTACGTAACTTTGAGGAGTTGTACAGGGGTTTGTTTTAAATAAATTCATAAATTTTGGCATTATTCACTAAGAGAGACCAGGTAAATATTTTGAAATGGTTTAAATACAGAATTAAAATGTTGATGCTAACACCAAACCCTATTTCTAAGGACCTACTTTTGTTTGTTTTCAAGGATTGTTGTTTTAAAAGTTTTTCATTTATTTTTAGAACAGAAAGAACAATCATTTTATTTATCATGCAATGCATAAACTTTGGGTACAAAATAAAAGACAGTACATTACTAGAAACATTAAAAATAATTTCATACGTGAACATAAATATTAGTACGCGCGCGGGTAGTACACAGCCCAACATGGCAACAACTGATATTATTCATATAACGGATTTTTAGTGTTTTTTAAAGTCACTTATGATTTTCTTTACCACTGACATTTCCTTTTCATAGAAGAATTAGTTTTCTATCAATTCTGATGTTATAACTCTTATTTTCATTCTGATTTTATTCCTTATATGGTCTGTTTATTCCCAGACCAAAACCACCTCTTGGGGATCCTTAGGGTGAAACTTGAAGGTTGTTGAGGGAGGGCTAAATAGTGTCCGATTGAGAAAAAAAATTCACCAGGAGAGTTTTCCAACAAATTTCAGGGGTTGGAGCTTGGACTTTTTGACTTTCAATTTTTAAGGACCACCCTAGTGAAGACCTCAGGGAACTGCTAGCATGAAAAAGGGGTTTAATGTCTCAGTTTATATATTACACAAAGCCCGGCTGATAAAAGGTGATTACTTAGAGGTGATGATTTAAAGGTGATTATTTAAAGGTACCTGTACCTAAATACTTTAAACCGGCAGTTATCAAACCTCTCAAAAACCTGACCTCGACCCATATCAGCTGTCCAACTATAGACCAATATCAAACCTCCCTTTTATCTCCAAGATCTTGGAAAAAGCTGTAGCAC